>NHYE01005315.1:0-21503 GCA_002938385.1 Gymnopilus dilepis | reverse complement strand
GCTGATCCTGGAACATGCATCGGAAAGGGGAAAGAAAAACATAGCAAGATTAGCGGCCATATGGAAAGGGGTGCAATATTTGATCATTGACGAAGTGTCTATGCTGGGCGCCAAGTTTCTCAGCAGGCTTTCGGATTCAATGCGCCAGGCGAAAGGGGACGACATAGTCAATCGAAGCAAAGTATTTGGAGGCGTCAACGTCATATTTATGGGAGATCTATGTCAGCTTAAACCACCGAAGCAAGTCGCGTTATATGGCCGCCCTGTTGCGAAGTCAAAATCAAAAAAGGACATAAGCAAGGATGAAATCAAAACATTGAACGGAATCGTTATATGGAGACAAGTCGTCAAAGTCGTCGAGCTAGTGAAGAACTGCCGCCACTCAGGAGATCCGCGATTTTCGGAGTTTTTATCTCGCCTTCGCGTAGGAAGATGCACTGCCGCAACATCGAATTTGTTGACTATGGACGATTATCAGTACCTTCAATCGCGCTTATTAGCAAACATCCATCGACAGAATCCGCAAGAACTCGAGACGTTCAAGGACGCACCGTTCATAGTCGGGACGAAGAAACTACGTGACCTTCTCAACGCGGAGATTATCCAAAGTCGAGCTACTCGTTCAAACAAGGAAGTTCATCTCTATTATTCCAAGGACTTCTGCAAGCGTCAGCAAGTGACAGGCGGAACTGCAGAATACCTATGGACGCTTCAATCGTGCCACGTTCGTGACTCCTTCGGTCGACTACCACTGTTTGAAGGCATGAAGGTCATGGTAACCGAGAATGTCGCTTTCGACAGTAAGATAGTGAACGGCTCAGAAGGGACAATACGCAATATAGTTTACGACGTCGACGAGGAAGGGAGGCGATTCCCGATCGTAGCATACGTCCACATCGAAGGCATTGGCTTTAATATTCCGGGGCTCGAGGAAGACGTGGTCCCTATATTCCCAACGCGGGTATCAATAAGCAGTGTGACGCTGAACGCAGTTGGATTAGACGGATGTACCTTCACAAGACTTCAACTTCCCCTCATGCCTGGCTATGCCTTCACGGACTTTAAGAGCCAAGGAAAAACTTTGACGAAAGCAATAGTCGATATCGTCACCGCTAGAGGTCAAGGAGCATATGTCATGCTGTCACGCGTAACGAGTCTATCTGGCATAGCTATTCTTCGCTGGTTTCCGCCATCGTGCATCTATACACGCTTACCGGAAGACTTACGAGCCGAACTGGTACGCTTAAATTGTGCGTGCTAGACAGAAGAAGTATTCCACCTAGGAAGGGCCAAAATTCTACCTTCATAAATACGGCCCGCACTTGATAATTTGACCCTCGCCATGATGGTTTCAAGGCTTCCGCGACGTTGGCTGGTAGGCTACCGTTACAGAACCGTCGGTCCCTCTTCCTTTGCCCCCGCCATACTCACTGACTTACACTGTCGCTGTTAGCGTGCCATTTGTCATTGGGCTGTAGCCGCATCTGGGCGAGTGTCCATATGATCCCCACATAGGTGTGCGGCTTTCCGCTTAACTTTAGACGTTTCAATTGAAGATTAGGATAATATTGGGAGAGCAACATGACTTTCTCATTGCCCCTCTGTCTGTCATCAACACATCTGAGCATCACGGCAACTACAATGATACACTGCTTACTGCGACAACCGTCCTTCCCGTCTGACCTTCCGCGATCATCAACTTCCGGATTCCTCAAAATCATTCCTCATGATCTGGACAGAGTGCATAGGGAACTCTTACAGTGTCTATCTCACTCAGCCCATAGTAGATGACGTGGAATCAAAGCTACACTTGCGGTATGTGTCCGTTGTGTTCCTTGGCTCTAGCATTCATTTCAAGGTCTCCAGACGCCGCCTATATGTACAGGTGTCAAAACCAAATTCTTCGAAGCAATGTTGCATATATAATTAATAGCTGCCGCCCTTCGCGTCGAGCTTAGCGTATGTAGTGCTTACTTGAAAGACTCAGCATCTGTACTGAATCTGAGGCGTCTTTCGGAGACCCCCCATCACGTGCACGCGTCTCCGCATAAACAGATCGCTCAGAGTCAGAGTCACCGACAGCGAAAGGCTGCGACCATAGAGTTCAATGTTCCGCTCGTCTTGCCTTAGGTATCTGGTTTTCCTGCCACAGTGCCCGACTTTATACGTACTACGTTGGCCCGAGCCGTCAAATGCCAGCGGAATGAAGCACCACCCTGCATTCGTTCTTCCCGGCGTGTAGATGACGTAGGACATAAAGATTTCGGAAGGAAGTCGAATTTGCCCTCAATTCGATAAGTCCGATTATTGCAATGTACGTGTAGGAGAGCAGAGCATACATAGGAATGTCTATCAAGTTTATATCACCCCTTTTCTGATCATCGTACCTTTGTTTATTCTGCGAGAAAATACAAGACGATTGAATAACAGAGCATGCAATTATAAATGCGACCGCACCTTAAAAGGATGGATCGCATAGAGTGCTATGATCATCGTTGTATCCTTAGCCGCTTTTCGCAGCGTAAGTCATCGCACTCAATCTCGTTCCCGTCTTCGGCCATAACCATATCCCAAGCGCTTCGCTTCAGTTCGCCCCTTGCAAACTTGACGTCCAATGGTGTAGCTCCTTTTTGAAGAATGGACCGAAGCGACAAAGACTGGCGCGACCAATCTCTCCAGCGTACCGTACATGCGCTATCGAACTGCGTGGAAGACAGCTGTACAGGAAAACGCCCATTATCTTCTGGCCAAATCTTCTTCAAATTAACATCGCAGCTCGCGATGTTGCTCAGCTGGGTTCGAAGTTGATCAATAGTGCAACGCTGAGGCCGAAAACTTGATCTGGTAGTCGCTTCTTGTTTGCACTGCACAATAAGATCCATGACTCTAGAGACGAAACGATAAGCAAAATCCTGGATGACATTGCCTTGACCATCTCGCATTTCACAATATTCGGTAATCCATTGCAAGATTTCGAATGCGAGCCCCCTGGCGTATATCATGGAAATCCGTTCCTTTCGGGAAATGCCAGTGCGGTCAAAACGGTCCCTTATCGACAAGCGTAAATCATCAGGGGAGGTGATTGCTGATTGGTTGGGAGCGAGGTATGTTCTAGCGTCGATGACGTTTGAGAGAATCAGAAGACTACACACTGAAAGAAGATCACAAAGGCCTTTGGCGGTATGGATCGCAGGGAGATGGCCGTAGCTAATATCTGTAAAGGATGTTAGCGCAAAATAATAGGAAGATAGAGATAGACCAATAGACTTGCCTAATGGATTCAATTTGCGTTCAAGGAAGGCAAGACCGTAGAATTCCATGACACAGCGCAAAAGACCAGGGCAATAACTGTCAAGGGAGTCGGTGCCTGTATTATTTGAAACGAAATCAGCCACCAGACCGCGTAAAGTGTTTTGCATCAATCCAGAAAGATAAAAGTAACCCCCTTGTACCACGGAGTCCTTGTGACAGTAGACAACACAAGGCTGGGCGGAACTGATATATCTAAAAACCAAAAGACGTCAGTATGCAAGGGCAGGCAGTGGGCGATGCACTTACAAAGTATATCCCTCGCTCAGCAAGATAGCTTCCAACTCGCAATCTTCATCATCGAGACGACTATCTATTCTAAGCATGAAGTCATCAGGTTTGAGTATGTTCCGCATCGACCTGCTGGGACGAGAAAACACGTAAAGCACATCGCCACATTTAGTCGTATGGAAGGAATTGTATCCAGCTGGTTCAAGGTCCAAAGGTTCGATAACATGAGCCGTACGAGCAACAGCCCATCGAGTCAAAGCTGAAGGAAACGATTCTGACAATGGCGAGGAGGGCCTACCACGTGTTTGGTGCCAGGCATGAGCGTCAGTTGAAAAGCCTCTCGGAGTGGTATCCTCCTGAGGCATAGGCACGCGTGACGTAGACAGCACTTTACAAAAAGTCCTATTTTCAAGGCACAGTAATTCATTTAGGGTACCCATCCGATGACGTGGAAGCGATTCCCTAATTTCGGACTTTTCCAGGGGAGCTTGAGCAGGGGGGGCTCCGCATGCAGTGGCGTTGATCAAGGAGGATGAGAGCGGGGCAGGCGAATAATCTAACAAAGGCTGTAAGCACCAGAGCGTTGACGCAGTAATTAACATGCCTCGTAGTAGAATTTGACCGTGAAGTGGATATATGCGGTTCAAAGTATCGCGATCAAAGGCACATTCAAAATGAGTGTCTTCCTTGACGACGATACATTTCTTCGACAGGATTTCCTGTATTTCCTCGGGACCTAACTTGACAAACTCATCGTGGCTCATGAGGAGCAACAGCGACTTATCAGGTTGTGCTACATGCAAGGCTTTGCCATCGACATAAGAACCTGCTACTCGATCAAGCAAGCGAGTGAAACGGCGTAATTCAAGGTCAGTCTGAAAGATGACATGTCCAGAGAAAAAAAAAAAGGACAAGGACAGTGGCCCCACGCAAATGAGCATGAACCAGTGCAAAGGTAATAAAAAATCTTACGGAAGAACTAGGAGAAATAACGACCTCCGTACCATCTGGTCGAAACAGCTTGAACTGCCTTTCGGACTGCACAGGAGGCGGAGTCGATTTTGGGATTGAACATTCGCGGTCAAGTACGGAAGGGCGTCCGTTAGAGACGTTGCGCTGACGGGGGATCATCAGTATATCAGCTACGTCACGCCGGCAAGTAGACGTACAAAATCCTGCAGCTCATCAGGATCCCACATAGAAGGAAAGTTCAGCTGATCCACGTCAATGGGATTTGCCTCCGATCCAGATGCGGCAGACACATTAGTGTTAGGTGACGTTGCCAATTCGACGGAAGTTTCGTCGTCTGAGGCTCGTACATGCCTCTTCTTTCGTTTACGAGGAGGAGGTGAATGTAGATTGTTGGCTCCGTCGCTCGGTGTTCTGGAAAGGGTTGAAGCCATTTGGAACATCAAAAGTCGCTCCGATCGCCGCAGAAGCCGCGGATCTTGGGGACCTAAGGCTCCACGGATTCCTTCCTCATTATTCGACGACAGGTCACCGTTGTTGTCAGTTCCCATTCTCGCCGAAGAAAGCACCGAAATAGAAGCCTTGTCAGTTGAAGACGAGGTCGAATCGAGATCATTAACGAAAGCAGTATGATCAGACGGAGAGGACATGGAGGAGTGGCCATCAGGATCATAGGTCCCGTCAAGAGCGTCGTCGGAAGCGTTTGATGAGAGCCTCGTGTTAAGAGCGCCTTCCGCATGTTGAGCGGACGCAGAAGGTGAGACATCAGGGTTTCTGACAGGCAACCTTTCGGATTGAGATGTCTAAGGTTTAATGGTTTGTCAACGACGCTTTCACGAATCGGCACAGACATACCACATGTTCATTGTGATCCGATGAGGGCGAGACAGGACCTGCGACCGTGTAATCATCCTCAGAACAGCTGAGAAACAGTGGTGTGTTACCCGACGGCTGTCGAGCCTGCGAGAACCCATCGTACATGGGAAGATCGGTTCCCGTCACACATGAAGGTTGTTCAGATTTCTCGCCTTGGGACGCATTTGGCGCAGGGACGAACAACGGGATCGGTTCATTCTCTTCCTATTCAACAAATCGGATGACGTTGAGTTTAGTCAATCAAGAAACATACTTCGACCAGATACCTACGGGATCACGGACACTACTGGAACGACCAGAAGCACTTCCCAGTCGGGAGCCATCAACGCCATAATCGCCGGGACCGTGACGCGTACAATGATCAAAGACGGACACTGAAGACACGCTGGAAGAAGAAGCCTGAAGACAGCCTGTAGTACAAACGGTCGAAAAGATATAATGCACATTCATCAACAGTCGGAGCACATTAAGTCTGAGTACAATACTCACATGGATCAAACCAAGTCCTCGACCCCGCAAACCTGGAATTCGAACGGATATCAGCCCATGGCAAATCGCGGTTCAACCTCAATAAAACTTCGCGAGGATCCAACTGTCCATCAGCTAACAAAAACAACGTATTCCATATGATTTTTTCCACGAGGAGTAAGGCGGATGGCTTGTTATTTCCGAGCATACAGGACGCATCAGTCAAGACCCGCTTATTCCAGACTTTATTTCCGAGAAGCCTAGTCGACAGGAGGTATACGGGACTCAGAGCAAGCGCAACTTGAAGAGGACCCCGGAAAGAGGCGAGAGTGAAACCTCCGTTGGCGTTACGCTGTCTATACCCAGCAATGGAACAAAGTACGCCCTGAAGATCAAGGAGAAATGACCTTTCCTCGGAATCCGAGGTATGTCTGCAAAAATTGTTCGAATAAAAATGCGTAAAACATGAGGAAGCCACAAACCACGCACTCAATGATTTCGCCCGTGATCTGGTCGGGAAGATCAGGCAGAGATTGGGAAGGGAACCGCGTTTCTTTGAGATAGGCCAAGTGCATGGCAGCGATCGATAGGTTCAACATAACTCGGCATTGTACAGCCGAATTAGCGTTCAAGCTCAAAAAGGCCATAAGACGTCGGCTAACGCTCCCTTCAACAGTAGAGTGGCGGAGTCTAACATGCGAATCTTCAACGATGTCCCGCAATCGAAGTACAGTGGCGGTCCAATCGCGTAGACAATCAAAAGCCTTGCGTTAGCATCGACGTTAGACCAGAAATTGATCATATAAATATGTGCTCACAGGAAGAGACGTCAACAGAGAGACATCTTCCGATCTGTCCACACATGGCGCACGCTGACCTACATCACATACGAACGCAAGCGTGTCGATTAACCGATAAATGGTAAGCAGGGAACAGAGTCGTCCGTGTTGCGCAGGGCTCCAATTGTCTCGAACGACGGGATCACAGAACACTAAAGACGTCTCTCCGGGGACATCAGACAAATCCAACCTTATTCTGAGCAACTGCCTGATTTCGCGCAGGTCGGTCCCGCTATGCACTATGCCGAAAATCTGCTGTTCATATTCCGTAAATCGGTTGATAAGCGGCTGCCGTGTATATTAACAATGAAGGAATCCACGACCACGATGTCAATTGAAGTGACTCACCCCATACGCTGGTCGGCAGGCTGTTAGAATCTGCAGTTCGTCGACGTCGTTGTCAATGAGTACAGTGGTCAATAGCGGCAAGCCTCGAAAAACTGTAGAGGTTGCTCTGCAAAGAACGCTTCGTTTCCAATTCTGATCATCGCCTATCAATACAGGTAAGCAACGAGCGAGGAAGATGCAAAGGACATATGTCGACGTGCCTTGAGCAGACATGAACGGTTGAAACAGAAATCGACGTGGTTCAACGCAGTTCTTCCCTTCTATTTAAAGGAAACCGAATGTCCGCGCATAGCGAAGCCCAGCCAGGAAGAGAAGAAAGAAGCATGCGTGTTGTCAATCAAGCCCAATGGAAAGAGAACGAAGGCAAAAAGTGCAAGATGTAGAAGCCGTCGCCACGTCCACAAAAGTCATTACGTAATATATTATTACGTAAAGCAGTGGCGGTGTGGAACCAATACGGTTTATAAAGCACCATGCTGCCCAATTGGCGTGGATGGCAGCTACGTCAGAAGCCCTTCAGATCAGAGAAAAATAATAGCCGGTAAAGTTGCTCGTGAACCTTAAGTGCATGCAATATCAGGACGAGGAAAAAGTGCGCCCGTACAAAGATACCCACAGGACTCCGGGCCCCCCCTCGGAACAAGGTATGCTGTGGCTGTGCTAATTTAAATCACGTGTAATTTCGGTGGCAGTGTTCCGTTAAGTAAACGGGTGTTCATGTATTCAGAACTTTTGAGCAACCTGAATCTCAACAATGAATGTCCTCTGGTTCCCCATCAGTCCCCAAAGACCTCGAAAACTATCCGATCCCCGATCCGTTCCTAAATATTTAATCCAAATAAGACATATACGACCCTCTTCTACTCAGTTATAAAAAAATTTACCGAAAACGTCTGGCGACCGTACCGAGATACAGGAGGCAAGCAAGCAAACCAAAACTGAAGAATGTCCTGAGATGTACATACGAACCTTCGAATTGGGAGGACGCGTCTTTGTTTTCGAGCTTGGTCGTTGGCACTCAGTTGACGATTATAATTTGGGATAGGATTTAGAACTCTACTCGCGACAGGAAGCCATCTCATAAAATACAAAGCGTCGAAGATCAATGCTGTGGGTCCGCAGGGATGATTGCCTCAAAGCAGTTTTTCCATACAGTTCACCCAGAAAATATTCCATCTGCACTTGGTTCACACCAGGCTCCTTGACATTGCTAGACCCACCGGCGGGGTACAATTCACCCAGGAAATATTCCATCTACACTTAGTTTACCCTAGGCTCGTTGATATTGCTGGCCCCACTGCGCCGGAGTAAAGTCCGGCTGGTTATTCGGCAATGTTTGCCCCCATCTCAGTAGTTTGCCCGCCTCACGGACGGCAAGCAGCCGCGGATGCAACGGGAAGCGTTTTGATGGAATAATGAAGTCTATTTCTATTATTATCGCTCGACGTCAACGACCAAGCCGCACACCCCTCTCTGAGATGGGAGATGGCGAATTCCCAAATCTGGCTTCAGGTACATCCGGATGGCTCCCCGATGGCCAGATTTGGTGTCGCCTATCTTAGTAAATCTAGGAAAGCGCTATCTATCTGCTCTTCTGTACAAACTAGATTATTCAACTCAATAAACATTAATTCCCGTATAGCTGGTAGGAGAGAATATGTGTCGTATTAATGCACTGAGTATCTATGCGCAGGCGCACACGGTATCTGCTTAGTCAACCGTCTGAATCGGCCGCGGTATGGCATCTATTATTCATTCTAAAAAGGCGGATGACCCGGATGTGTCGCCCTCGAGCGAACTTACAGCGCTACGCCTGTAAAAGGGTAAGAGCTATAGCAACGGAAGGAAAGCAACATATCAGACGCGTGACCTCCTACTTCCGTGGCGTAATTCGTGGTCAGCCCGGCAGCGTAATCTGTTCTGTGCAATATTCGTCAAAATATGTGACATATATCTTACAACTCCAGACTTGAGAGCGAGCAAATATCCTATACTACACGATACTATTTAAACCCGCATATCATTCCGACAAGACAGGGCCACGACGGCCGTTAAGTCGAACAATTTTGAAACTCCTTTGTTCAGAATGCAAGACGAAACGCGGGGTTGGGTTGTAAAGGTCTCCCACGCAAAACATAGATCCCCGTCTTGAGTCCATTTTTCCAGGCGGATATCAAGCATTCATTCTGTTAGACAAGGAGAAAGACACAAAATAAATATATGGATTAAAGCGAGGAAAAATTTCCACGAACCAGCCAATGTGGAGAAACGCTTTCACGGTACATCATAACGCTCTGAGACTGACAAACGAAAGGCGCTCTAGACACAGCATGACGCACGATGTTCTTTTGCTCGACCTCCCATGCCGTTTTGAACAGATTTCTGACGTCCGAGGGAATCCGTTCAATTCTCTGTACAGACCCTAAACGGCGAGTGAAGCAATGAACAATCAGGGACCGAAAGGATACGCACCGCAAGTTTGGAGGAGTTCATGACGCATTGCATCATCCCAAAGGCCTAATTTCTGAAGCTCGCTAACTAGATTGACATTCAAAGCGACGTAGGCCGTAGACGCAAATCCTTTGACGAGCACATTGCTAATAATTGAGCAGTCAGTATAATATCAAAAGCCCTGAGTGACAAAAGGCCAAAGGCCCAGATTGCCACGAAAGTTCACCTGACGATGGGCTCGAAGCCCTCAGTACAAGACGATAACCTCGAAGACGACGAGGTATCAGTGAGAAGCACCAATTGGGAATTGACCACACCCCTTTGCATGATTCTCGTCCGTAAAGAGTCCCAATCATAGCGGCTTCCGGAATTGTCGAAACTCCATGAGTCAAACTGAAAAACGCCTCTAGACAGCGGAGAGCCGCTGAACGTAGGATATACGCCATATAAATCCACCAAGTCGCAACTCATCTGAAGGGAACCATGGTAGATCGTTTCCATGATGAGCCTGCTGGTACGAATTGCGTCCTCGGAGTCGTAAGGAATGCGAAGCGAAACAAAGGTGTCTGCCAAGCCGACGATTCCAATGCCGATGGATCGATGAAGAATATACGAAGCAGTCGTCGGCATTGAGGGATAGCTGTTCAAGAGAAGTACGCGGTTAAGGTCTCGAGTGACGGACTTTGCAATGCGATGAAGAAGCTGAAAATTAAACGACCCATCGATAGAGACAAAGGCGGGAAGGACGATGGACGCCGTAGCACATATGCCAGTTTCGCAATCAGATGAATACAGAATTGTATCTGCGGCTGGGCCCCCATGCGATAGACGACCAATGTGGGTCAGATTATTTTTAGCTGTGAAACGGATGCGGTGAATACGACTAGACAGGGGATGTTAAGGGCGGCTCACAGTTCGCAGCGTCTTTGAACATGATCGATGGTCCTCCGCTCTGCATTATGCCATCCAGTATAACGGTCCAAAGATCTTTCGCTCGTACAGATTGGACAGCGAGCCCCCGTTCCTCGTACATTTGATAGGCGTCGCTGAATTCAGCACCCCAGACATTTGCCAGACGGGGTACATCGCCTGGACGGAATAATGACCAGTTCTCGTCCCGTTCCACCCGATGAAGACTGCATACAGACAAGCAACAGATAAAAGGCGATCAGCATGCGTTTCATCAAGCAAAACAAAAAATGACGAAAATTGCAAGCGAGGCAAAAAGTACCGAAGTAAAGGACGCATACGATCTTTGTCATGACTTACAATAAATCGGGGACCCACAACGCAAAAAATAAGCCTCTGACCTGGATAGGACGTTCTGTGAACATCCGCATATTACTTTGCAGAAAGTGAAAGATTTCGCAGTGCCATGGTTCCATATACATGGTGATCTTTCCCCGTGCAAGATCCCCTCCTTTTCCAATGCGATGAATGACACTATCAAATACGCGAACAATAGCAGATACTCCAGTTGAAGGACGGTCCTCAACGATCTCTCTGAAAGATATAGACGATTCACGAGGGACAACTCAAAAAGAGCAAATAATAACGCACCCTTCGGCAGGGAAGTCTGTCAAATCTAGAGATATTGACCCCCCTGTGTAAGTGATCATAGAACACTCCGTGAGCTTCATAAATTTGCCCATACTGGAACGCCCGTCGAAGGGCAGGGAATATCGAGGTATCATCTGTCCTAGTGTGGTCCCGGCATAGATCATAGTAGAAGGCTCGTGAATGTACAGGCCTTTGGACAAATGACTGTAAGTTTTGCGAACCCCAATCAAGTTGGGACCATTGACGGCAATGGAAATTCGAAGATACAAATGCTGTGGACGTTCCAACAATCTACCTTCCGCGCGCATGAGATATACGTCTCTAAAAAGAAGGACGGAGTCGCTATCCGAGCGCGGATCGCTCTTCAGTGTTAAACATTCCTCGCTAATGACTCAAACTCACTAGGTAAGATTGAAATCTCTTTCTTCCACGACTTCCGCGTCAAGGTAAGGAATCAAAGCATTCACAGAATGTCTGTAGACCGTAGAGAACTGCGCCGAATCTAGAATTGTTCCGCGAAGCAAATCAGCAACAAATATGTGCATATTGAAAGTTGACATGCCACATAAAGGACCAAACTTACGTTCCTTGAATGATAATTTTATGGACTCGGTAAATGTCGAGGGCGTTTCCTTATAGAGAGCGCCCATAGCCATCCGTCCAGCCACCTTTTCATATGCGGGATGTATGTGAGAAAGACGAGCGGTAACCGTGGCAAGGAGCGCCTATAAAACTCAGCAACAGAAAATGAAATGTCCACTTTAATATACATGGGACGTACATCCAATTCGTTCGCAGCAATAACGGGCTGAGCAGACCTCATGACCTCCTCGACAATCCTTTGAGATCCAAAGGAAACAAGGAGAAGAGTTACAGACGCTTCAGAGGACAATGAGAGCGGGCATGGAAAGAGTCTCACCGAGTCACGTTGGTGACGGCTTTCTCTTCATCCCGTATGGCCTACATAGTCGCACCGCGATTCGAGCAAGCGCCTTATGCTGATATTAAAATATAAACGTACTAGAATAATCCTTCGCTGGAACTTAGGTAGATTCAGCAATACAACTTGAAGATATAAAACGTTAAGACCTTCTCAATATCGAAGACTTGTACGGTGCTAGAAGTGAGATCGTCGCCATGAGATGAAGCATCAGGGGACGAACGGTAGGAGTTACCGTTCTACATATAACATCGCGTCAGTAAAAATCGCACAATCATTGTTTAGTCTAGGATACGCACTGCGTTTAATGACAAGGGCAATTTGATACAATACATCACCATTCACGTCCATCTGCGTATCGGACATGATGATCAGCATGCCAGGAAGAATCGAGGAAAGCATTAAATACTGCGTCGTCTCAATTGGTACTACAGCAACAAGCAGTATCAAACCTTAAGCGTCAATGCAGAACGAAACGCACAGCGTTATACGGCCTCTAAGTCCCATTTAGTCGACGTATGACTGGCTTCTACAAAAGCAAGGCAACGCCAGGTTAGACGTGAAAGATGCATCTACCAAACAGAAAGGTCACAAGACGCCACCTCGGGCAGGGTACATGTAGCCCTGCATGGCCTGAATGGCAAGCAAAAACGGTATGCCGTACGGGACGCATACAGAAGTATAACCTTGCATCGATGACAGTCAGCTCGAGAGGGAAAGATATTAATACTTAATTACGTAACTTACAAACCTGGAAGAAAAGAATATGTCACGTGCATATAATTTCGGGTACACTGCGGGGTTACTCTGCAACCTCTTCAGCAACAATTTCCCAATCCCATGAGATCCGCAAGAGAAATCCATAAGCTTCAGTGCTCCATAGAGCACTTTCTCAGCATTCCGGTTCAGTAACATATGACAAACGTAAGTCTCAAAAGCTGTCGACGCATAAATGTGGTTATTTATCAATACCCGTTCTAGTCGCGCCGATGCTAAACATGTACAGACCTCGAAGCCCCACAAGCATATCCTCCCTGGAGAAGATGTTCCTGCGACGAGACGCAACATTCGTCGAGGACTTCCTCGACCTCTGGACATTGCAGAACATAATTGCGTTGGGAAAGGTCAACAAAAGGCTTCATCAGATATGCCAGCTGTACGCGAGAATGAGATGGAACATGATGGACCTGCTGGGACACTATTTCTCGAATCCACACCGCTTCATGTACATGCTGCAAGAGGAACAACATGTTCTATTCGGCCCAGCAATATACTCTTTCTTCGACCGACGTCCTTTCCAACACTGGCCAATGGACGTGTGTATCCACGTGGGATCGATGGAGCAATTTATTCACTGGTTGAAGGACGAGGGCTTTGACTATGTTGATGGTCCTCCAGGGGTCGCATCATTCGAGACGGCCATTCTAGGCGAACTCATTCGGACGCCCGACGTCAAGATGAAGTCTACAGGAGAGCGCAACTCGAGCGAAGAGGATCGTGCGGCATGGGGCCCCTACATATTTGGCAAGGACACTCCACATGCGATTCGAATCAAGATCTACGTAGTGCGATGCGAGCCGTATCGCCATATTTTGTCGCTCAGAGCTAGTACGTGTCTTGTCGAATCCATGACACACAAATGAATTGAAATTTACAGCGGGACTAATGAACTACGTAGCAAGAGGATACGTCGTATCTCTTTTCCCGAAGAGCACCTTCATCCTCAAAAGATCATTCATATCACGTCAAGACGACGCACGCCATTCATTTCAATTTCACAACGAACATTTCTGGCTGGAATATAGTAAAGGTACGTTCAATGTGGAGACCATAGGTCTCACTCATAAGCCATACGAGAATGTCGAAATTGGCCGTCGATTTGTGGGAGATGCTCAGTGTTGGATCATTCCAATCAGGCTGTCAGGTAAGGGAAGATACGTCACCAGGCTCTTAATCGGAACGGTACGCTGAAAATCTGCGCAGAAGAAGACGAGTTCGTGTATGAAGAGGAAGGACCTTCTTTTGAAGTATTAGATTGGACGTCTGCAACGACAAGAACCGATTCCTTTTTGAGAATAGGTGAACCAGAAATATGGAGGTAAGCGATACGACTCTAAAATAACGTCCAGTAATTTCTTTTGCCTACGGACTTACGTCGTCGAACACCAGCCAGTGGAGTGCCCTCAGAAGCTCGCTCTATTAGGGACGAACCCAGCCACGGCGAACGCCTCATAAACTGTGCTACACCTTATTTTTACCACGTGCATTCCTATCCTGTTTTGCTATTACGTATCAACCAATATGGATGAACGGTCTTAGCAGTTTCCGCCCCATCGCGAAACGAGAACGATGCGCAGATATAACAGGATATTCCATGCAAACAGATATGCCGTCAACACAAATCAGGAAGAACAGCACAGCCCGGTCACTGGTCAACTGCAGATACCCAGCTGGAGGAATCCAGGCACCAACTTCAACGTGCAATCTGTCTCTGCACGAAAGAGAAAATACGGTATGTCGCCTACCGCCTCAACCGGCCGATTGGTTCGGAGCAGATTAGGGTTACTGACTATAAATTAGGCTCGTCATGTCAAGCGTGGGCTGTTAACGCTCTCTGTCTCGAAGGAACAAAGACCACGGTACGTTTATAAAATACATCGCATCGCTATAACCCCCAACCGAGATCTTGACCTATCAGATGCCTTCGCCTAACGACGGTCTTCGCTGCGCAGTGTGCAATGTCTTGAATGAAGAGAAGCTCCTTCGTCGATGCAGTAGTTGCCACCTACAATGGTACTGCGTGAGTACATGTACTACGTCGTATGAGAGCAATATGAACAACAAGCTAATATATCGTTTACAAGAGCCGTGAATGTCAAACATCGGACTGGAAAACTCACAGAGACTGCTGTCGTCAAAACCGAGCAGGCGCAGGCGTAATTGGGTGGGAAAATGCAGCGCTGAAATTCAACAATGAACATGGCTGCTATGCAGGAACTTACGCCATAGGTGCCGTATTCCGCATGTCCGGAGTGGTGGGACTTGAAATACCCAATCTTCGTCAATGGAGGGAGATCTGGCACTCTTACGCGTGCATAGTTGAGCTCTTGCTTGTACGCGAAGAGGATCAGCGGGGAAACGTCTCATATAAATCACAGTTCGTGGGGGCGTACCCCGCCAAGGTCGAGGACTACCTCCACCAGCGTCGCCTTCGAAACTATCGCAAAAGCGTCGACAGCTTGGACTGGCCTGTAGGTGTATTGCTAGTGAGCGTCCTCGAACCAAACGGACCCTTCGTCAACATAGTAACAGCCGTCAGACCCTTAAGCAAAGACGACGTCGTCCCTCCAGCTTTCTTCATCGCTAACATGTCTAAGATATATAGTCTCTTGAAGGTAATGGCCAGGTAATAGGACGTTATAAATGAAATGCGCTAGTCATAGCGCGAAGGAATGCTCGATATATTCATTTACTGTCGCATTCCGTAAATCCGTTGAGATATTCGAGTGTATTAGAATATTTTACCTGGCTGAGAAACACCGCTCGATCACGTTGAATTCACGCGGGAAGGGCAAGGATTGAACTGCTAGTACTACGCCTGCACTCGATAAGCCAAGCAAAAAGCATCTTCATTAAAATCGGAAGAAATTTACAGCACACTCAAACCCTTCATTGGTATCCGCTTAAATATAGACAAATTATGCGCCATGCAATGGCAAGAGTAATTTAACCGAGAGCGGCTAGAAGCCTGTCCTCACCCGTATTCGTCGAGACCCGCCCCAACAGCCAAGGGTAAAGGTCACCACTAAGCCCGCCAAGAAGCATTGAAAGAACTACAGGGTTGAAGGGCTTTCGACGGCGTTTCAAGCGCCGAAAGAGATCGATCCCGAGCTGACAGAGCGAAGGCCCCAGCGAAGGTGGTGAGAAGACCTCGCGACGATGCTCAGACAAACGTCGAGTTGTTTTTGCACACACAGATCTGGATTCTCGGATCACGTGTTTAATTTGGCGGGCCGACTTGCGGACCGCTGTGACTCGGCGATGGACACCCCCACTCAGCACTACGCGTCCCTCTCTTCCTTATCGCGTGCCACTTTATTGTTCGCAAGTGCGCCGATGGAGGCCGATCGTTTAACATTAATAGTGGCAGTCACGATCTGGCTATCGCGCTTCTAAAATGACAAGACGCGTCGCATTTTCGTGCGACGGTGGTCAGAGTCATGACAAAGCTACCTATCTCATATACAATAAAATCTTACCATCAACGTGGAAGGCAAACATTCATATTATCAACAACAAGGAACGAGAACGGAAAGGACGAAATTGGAACACAGCATACCTGATCTTGCATTTGCTCGGTAATTCATGAGACACCGCGAACCGCAAAGGATCCAAGCACTGCAAATTACTCTATGAGAAAATATTATCGGCCATCACCGAGGTCATTTTCAAAATCTCCTTATATCATTTACGTCACGGCATTTCCATTTACAAATATACCGAAGGCGACGGCAGGTCGACTTATAAGCAGACGAGGTCAATCACCTCCTTGATGCTCTATCACCAAAGTCTGTATGCCATGCAGCCTCCTTACTCGAAGATCGAAACTGTCCTCCTCAAAGGCGACGTCCCTTTAATAATCTTCCTTTTCGACAAATGGGAACCGCGAGAGATTTATTCATTGGGAAAAGCTAATAAATGCTTATATTCCATAGTGCGATACTACACGCTCGAGAGATGGAACGTAGAAGCGTTCATAGGACGTTTCACGCAACGACCTTTTGCCATGCTTGACCTGCTTGCAGAAGGGGACGGCATAATTTTTGGCCCTGCTGTCACCAAATTCTTCGACAGGTCGTTGCGACGCCCTTCAACTATCGATATCTGCATACACGGAAAATTGCTAGAAAAAATTCTATCGCTGTTAGAAAGGGAAGGCTACACATATGGCGGATGGAACAAAAAAACAATTAATCTAGAACATTATCTGTGGTCGAAGTATGCTCAAACGCCGACATACGACCTGAGGTCCTCGGGAGAACGGAACCACAGCGAATCGCATCGCTCAGCTTGGGGACCTTACGAATTTACCCGCTCTACGAAGGACGAGAGTCGCCGAATAAATTTGCACGTAGTTCGCTGCGATCCTTACAGACATATATTGTCAATGCACTCCAGTATGTAGTTTTGTACTTTTCATCCTGCCATCACGACCTTGCTCACTGACTTACATTTATAAAGCGGGCCTAATGAACATAATAGGATGGAACAGAGCAATATCCCTATTCCCGAGCAGTACCTTTATCTACAGGCGATCATTCATATCAGCCCAGGACGCTATTCCGGCCAAGCAGCACCACTCAGACTACAAACTTTGGTTCGACAACTACGCGGCTTCGTCAGGCATTAGTATCGTGGGTTTGACTCATAAGCTATTTGACCATGCAGAAACCGGGCAGCGTTTTATAGGCGATCAGTATTGTTGGATCATACCATGCACCTCGGAGAAAGGTGCGCCGATTCTCATCAATATGAGCGCCCGAAGAACCTCTGATCATTTGTCTATAAGAATGCCAAGCTGTACAGCGGAAACTCAACAATTTGGGGGGTCTGTCATTTGAAGTGCTAGATTGGAGGAGTGGGACCACTCGCGCCGAAAGTTACCTGCGCATAGGCGAACCGAGAATATGGAGGTGAGTGATGTCTCACTCTGCACAGATTTCTAAACATATTGAGCGATAACGGGACTGGGGTAGCCGATGGAGCGAATTAAGGAAACTCCGCATCAGACACGAGTGACGACCACGGCTGTAAGTCGATGCTACGCAGCGTACGGGAATGCAATGTTGTATAACAGGCTAAGCGAATAAAGTAGAGTAACTCAAAAAATACAATGAAGCAGCCTTGCTCTATAGAGTCTCAAAATACACGTGCGGTGCTTTGACGCGCCGAATAATGCTCGGACGCTCCAGAACGCTTCCACATGATCCCTCAATCTGCACGCATACAACCTCACAAGCAAAGCCAGCTACTAGGGCCAGCGGCAGCGGATATTTCCTCCGTGGTAAATCAAGACGCAAACGACTCAGAACTGCATGACAGCCCGTCATATTCTCCATCTATTTAGTATTACCGGTACAATACAGGTCACATAGAGGACTCCGGCGAAGTACTTGTGAGCATGCATTCACCCGCAAATACGCCACACCTTTGCTTCCTATGTAGGCCGCGTTTCTTACTATATGGTTCGCAAACGGACGTCTTGAACATAATCAGATATGTTTATGGATCTACAGCGATCTTCGATTCATACAACGACAAAGAGGTCATACGGACATGGCCAGAGTCCCCAATCCGACGTTTTGGCAATTCGAAAACTAAACAGGCTAAACAGCCACCGCAGAGGCAGTACCGGCTTTCTCCGCAATCCCAATTAGTCCAATCTGAAATTAGCACACTACTATCGCAGATCCACGAAGAACTTTAATCCTTGACCACTCGACCAGATTGCTATGTTCTATGGATGTCTCTATGCGGCTTTCAAGCTATGCTACTCGAATAAGGACTGATGAGCGATTTGCGCGAATTGAGCGGACGGAAGGACTCGTGAAGTAGTTACGGAAGAACTTGGCTGCACATCTTCAACATTCTCAAAGCGAGTACTTCGGTTTAGATAAAAAGAACAATGGCTTAATCTACTGTAACACAAAGCCCACCGCCCCAAAAGCTCAGGACTTGTCTCATAGCACCACGCCGATGGACTTTAACTCTGACGCTGCTACAGCCCATTGTGGAAATCCTATATGCAGGGTGTCCAGCGACGAGCATCCCTTAGATATCTGCAAAGGATGTAACAACGAACAGTACTGCGTAAGTTTAAAACGATGGCTCGAACGAGGGACTTACTGATCAGTCGACATACATCGGAGCAGAGCAAAGAATGCAAGTTCGGTCACTGGACTGTACATCGTCTCGTATGCAGGTTCGAATCGCCTACGCTAGCGACCCCTCCTCCGTGGGTTGCAGCGGTAGTCTCCTTCGCCGACGATTATGGGCCCCTTCTTGAACCGTACGCCATGGGACTTGTATGCAAATACGCGTCTTGGAGCCCTCTAAACTTCCCATCACTTCGCCAGTGGAGAGATCTTTGGACAAGGAAAGCATGCGGCGTCCTCCTCGAAGTCACACGCGACAGCGAAGCCGGCGATCCACCTACTTATGCAGTAAAATATGTCAAAGCATATACCGTCAATGTCGACGACGAGCTCACGTCGAACAGAGCACACCAATACAAGAGAAGTATAATGAACCGTTCATGGCCATTGGGAATAGTATATTTGGTAACGTCAAAGCCCGACAACATGATCCTTTCAGCCACCTTCTCTGTCCGATCCTTGAAGAGGACTGAAATTATTCCTCCAGAGAATTATGTGATAAATCTGACGTCAATCGAGAAGGTTGTTCGGGACGTTCTAAGTGAGAGAAATTGCTCTCGACTATCATTCGCTGACTTCTCGCTTCAGCAGTTGATTAACCACCTACAAATCGTTCGTCATGTCGCTGTAGCCAATAAATACATTATTGGCCTTCTCGCATATGAGGTAGAGCCGAGTATTCGGCGATGAATGCAGATGTCGTCGAAAGCTAAGAACAAAAGGATGAAAGCCGAAGGAGGCTACGTTAGTACGAAGTACAAGCAGATAGCCTGATAGTCCCCGTAAGGCACATGACAAACCACTCTTTCGAATATTCCGTCCTACATAAAATTAAAGAAAGTCAATTATTATGAGCTCTTCACCGAACGGGTCATTGCAAGAAATAAGGCAGAAGTAAATGTCGTCGAGACGTAGTAGGCCTCGGCAAATGCACATAGCCGGGAAGCGGATAAGCGGTGCAGTCGGCGATCTGCAGTAAACATCAATAAACATGGGCCACGCAGCCCTCCTTTACACCTTTTCTACGACAATAGCAGATGCTCTGTTCGTCTGCAGTTACGACGACAGTTCTCGCCCGTATACCTCCCTTTCCAACGCTTCCATCTCCTCGACGCACATAGTTTCTCTGCACCGGGTACGTCCACTTCATCTGCTATGTGAAGTTGGCTTCAACCCTCTACGCAGGTGGGACAAATATACCGCACGGTGAACAAGCTGTCCAACCCATCATGTAACTATGCGGTACTAGTGATTCCACCGTTACTCGGACACGCTTCCACGACGCCACCTCGCAAATTTCTCCGAGATTGTCAAGCAAATTATCAAACCTTCGTCGAAACTACATTCTTGATTCAAGTTTCAGCACAGCGTTACATCGAAGCAGAGACGCAGAAGGGAATGGATAGCCGGACCTCGAAGGAAGATTTCATGCAGCTCGTAAGCTATAACACATTCTGTCGTCTTCTCACTAATAATATAGTGGAACTGAAGTCTGCGGTGCAGAGCAATGGCATACTACTGTCCTTTCGGAACCTTCAACTTGAGAAGAAACACAATAATCGTCAGCCGCCAATCAGATCATGCCTCCAGCCGAGCAGAATGACAAATGATTTCGGCCCACAAAATTTCCAGCAACAAGAAGGTCGCAGAAGCAAGCTCCGTCCTCCAACGGGCTGAAAGCACACCGCCGATATGTACAATAAAGAACGCAAGTCCATTATCGTGATAGCTTCTGCATTGCTTTTGCCTTAAATCTCGTGCTGACTTACGTTAGCGCTGCGCAGCTCGTAACCTCCACCCTCCATGTCAATGTCCTTCACGATCGCCTCGTCACTCCCTGGTGGCATTGCAGGCAGTATAGCCAAGAACAGAGCTCAACAGATTATAGCTCTCAGAGCCGTCAATCTAAAATTCTTAGCCGATATCCATACCCCTTGCTTCCGGGCACACCTCCATCGGTTTCCGTCTGATAACCTCGGGGAGAAACAAGAAGAAAATTACTCTGAGGGCCAGACCATATTTGCCGCACAAGGTAAGGGGAATACGTAGTGTTCAGTGCGAACATTTGTCTTATTCCTTTCTGCAGAGCCGCAGTTGAAACAATGCGGTGGCCCAAGAATGCGGCGAGAATGAACATTTATTAACTAGACAATGTGGTAATCTCAAAAATTTAGAATATTCCTGGCGTTCTAGTGCCACTTGGATTCCTGGTACTGCGACCACAGCCCTATACATACTATCCCTCATTCGGGACCCTGCTGAAACGGTACTACAGACCACTTATAACATGAAGTGACTACCAATTACTCTTTGCTTTGTACTATCCCGCATAGTCGATAACACCGCCTAGCACATGGCTTTGACCCCTCAATCAAACTATTTGCCCCCTCATGGTTTACTCTATGCGCTTTATCAGGTCAAGATGAGCGTGCTTGTGACGTCATTATTTCACCCACAAGTTCCTTCGGCTGTAGTGCAAGCATCAAAATCGACGCCATTCATCCTAACGCTTGAGACTCCCATCTACATATTGTTAATCCTTAGGATGAAGCTGGCGGTCTTGAGTTTTTTTTTTTT
>NHYE01005314.1:0-21485 GCA_002938385.1 Gymnopilus dilepis | reverse complement strand
ATTTTAGAACGCCTAACTCTAGATCAGATCAAGACTCTAACCAAGGAGATGAAGTGTAAGCTGAAGCCACAGGCAAAGGTATTGATCCGTTTTCAT
The DNA here is from genome assembly GCA_002938385.1 of Gymnopilus dilepis. Classification (NCBI taxonomy): domain Eukaryota; kingdom Fungi; phylum Basidiomycota; class Agaricomycetes; order Agaricales; family Galerinaceae; genus Gymnopilus; species Gymnopilus dilepis. The sequence goes on along the minus strand of NHYE01005314.1, from coordinate 21,389 downwards.
TCGGGTTACTCTCTCCTGATGCCTTTTCACTCAGAAATCTGACATTATTGCGACGCTCCTTTCGACCGCTGCTAGTCAGAGCATTCTTTCCTTTGCACCTGAAGTTGGAGGGAAAAGCAAGGGAAAGGCGAAAGATAACGGTATACGACAAACTGTGCTGCCCTTCTCATCTTGTAAGAGGCCTGTTAATCAAAGCCAACGTCTCAAGCAAATGGCAATGAAACTCCTCGGTATGACAGTTCACCCTGTACATTCTGGCCTAAACTCAAGAGTCCTTTGATACAGGCAAATGTATCCGCGTCAACAAGGATATCCTTCGACTCGTCAAACGACTCCATATAATTGGGTATCGCGTAACAGAACATCCCACTGCTCTTCTGTTGCCTGAGCTACTCAGTCGTTTCAAGAAGCGGTCATATACGAAAGTTGATCACACGAGAAGCAATAATATATGGACTTCAAGGGAGGAAGTTCTTGCATATGAGAAAGCATTGCATTTGGAAACCCTATTGGACGAAGTGATAGAAGGGCCCAAGGACAAGGATAAAGTTCCGCAAACAAGAAATCAGTCGCGTCCACCAGCAAAGGAACCCATAACATCAGCGGGAGGCAAGCATCTACAGACGCCTCTTAAGATGCCCGCTACCATTTCTAATCTCCGGACACCGATTTCGCCTGCAGTCAAGGGAGAAGATGACCTTGACCAGAAAGTCTTCAATCCTCCAGAGGATGATTTGCACGACGCGGATATCGATGTCAAGAAGGAAGTGCAGGTCAAAAGGCACATAGACAAGTGGCTATATAGTATGTGCAAGGAGTCTGTCACTCGATACACCAGCATGGGCAGGGTCATAGCTCCAGGACTTGAGCGATTTTGCGATGGTACGAGGACTCGACTTAACAGACCATACCTTGTGCTAATGTGCCTCCTGCCAGCTTATGTGCTCTTTCGTATGCTAGGCAAAGCAGTGAGAGTGCTTGGTTCTCTGAAGGAATACCAGCAGGAATTGGAGATCCTTGAATTTATGCTGTCTCAGAGAACTTGGAGACGTGGAAAACGTGGCGAGTGGTATCGCCGTATAGCCGTTATCTATGTCCATCTTATCAGGCGGGCGGACACAAAGGAGAAGAGATTCGACCTTCAGAAAGCATATCTTCTTTTACTTCGGAATGCTGTTCTCGACAACGAGGTCGGCATTGGTGTGTTCCCAGTTCATTCTGCTTCATTCTGTGTAACGAGTATTCTCAGTTTTCCTACCGGATCTCATCAATCGTCTAATGAAACTCGAGAAGACTTTGAAATTGCCTGTTGAACAACAAACTACATGCGAGGGCGTGCTGCTTAAGCCCAAGACTATCGAAATAAATGCAAGAAAGATTTCGACCCCACTCAGATTCGATTCCTTGGGACGCTTGATAGAGGAAAAAGAAAACACTCCAGATCTACTCGCCTATATGATCCCCACGAAGGCATTTCCCAAGCTCGAAGAGGTAATGTCTTCCAACAATTGAGTATTTCTGCCTTCTAATACCCTGCGATTCAGCCTGTGCTTAAAAAGAATACTGGTAAATCATGTTGGCAAGGCAAGGATGGGATTGTTAATGTGGAAACCATTGTCCTGGAACACTACGAAGCCCTCGGGTTCACAGGGTACGCTCTTTTGCAGGTATAATTTCTAATCAACGTGCTAACTTCTTTCGTCAAGGTTTCATAGCGAAACTAGGCTCCTTACTACGATATTTGCCCTTCTCTTCTGGGATATCATATTTGCTAAGGTTCCGGGAGCATTCGAGACACCATTCCAATTTGCCCCTCTGGATATGTTTGAGGATACTTTCTATCATGCTCGGAAAGACCTCATAGATGCAAGGCTCAAAGAAATTCAAGAAGGCGATGCTGGTTGGCAAAAAATTTTGCAACGTCATGATGATGCCTACCGAGAAAAGAGGACTTGGTGCATTGGAATTCACTGGGATCTTTGCAGTAAAGAGGAACTTTTTGATATATTCAAGGTGTGTATTTCCTTTTCTCGAGATGTGTCAAATCAGGTCTGACTGTTTTGTAGTGTATTGGGAAAGACTCACTGGCCTTTATATGCAAACTCTTCTGTCAGGATTACAGAGGCAGGCAGAGTGGAGGACCCGACCTCTTTGTATGGAAAGCTCAGGAAGGGCTTTGCAAATTCGTGGAGGTGAAAGGACCAGGCGATCGACCATCGGAGGGTCAGAAGTACTGGTTCGACTCTCTCCGCCGAGCCAACGTCGAGGTCGAGATCTGCAGGGTCGTCGACGAGTGCGCCAAGACAGAGCCACCTGTTACTGCGACAAAGAAGCGTAAATCCAGAACACCGGGAGCCAATCCTCGACGAAGAAGTATGCCATTTGGCCCTGCTTCAGATGATGTTGACTACGACGCTTTGGACCCAGAGGACTCCCCGGCGCCCGATTCTAACCACGGACCTTCGACCAGAAAGCGGCGGCGAGTCTCCGAACCTCAGACAATTTATAAGGCTGAACATCCGTAAGAAGCGGTCAATCTCGACGCCGAGGCTTCGGAATCCATGCTTTATGGCCTCCATAGTGTCCACACGGCCGGCAGAGTAGGGGTGAATGCACCTCTCCGAACTTCATACTCGCTCAGAGATGTCCTTGACGCCTAAATTCTCCCTTTTTGGGGGGGTTCTCGTCATCTCTGTTCTATTCATTCTATGATACCTCATTTCTATCTATCGTAGTCATAGGCACTATACCCTCCCAATTCCATTACCCAACCATTACCCTCATATTTCCGGTTTCACCATCACCTTTGATAAGCTCTGTTTACTCATAGGGTCTGACGTGTTGCAGCCTCGAGTGCACAGCCTCGGCACATGCTCGGAACATGACGAGGCCGGCTTTGTTTACTTTCTCTCACTGACGTCCTCATCCGTCACCCACGGTGAGTAGTGGATGACATACCTTTCGACCTCGTAAGCTGAATTAAGGACAAAAGCATTGACGTCCAGTCTTTTCAGTTGTAGACCATCTAAAGTGTCAAGCAACAGATGAACTTTTCATGAAACCTCATATTGATACCTGCCAAGGCTGTTCATGACGGTTTATATATAAGCTACCCTATGTATACGCTGATTCAGAGATCACCCTTGCCGCTCGGTCCTTGCTCTCCAAAAAAAGAGCTTGGGAGTGCCCAATGGGAACTCGGGTGAGCCGCTCTTGATTTGCATATCATGTTACCAGTGTAAGCCCTGCCTTGCCGCCCGACCACCACCTCCACGTCCTCCCCGTCAATGGTAAAATCCAAATCCAAACCCAGTCGCTTTGGGGTTTGGTATGAGCGCTTGGCCGCTTTTCGTGTCGAGGATCTCTTCACCCGCAAGAGGCCACCCGGGCCGCCGAGGACCGTGTTCGTTAATGAGCCTCTTCCAACGGATTATTTTGATGGGAAGGGCAAGGTCAAGCAGGAGCATGTCTATACCAGCAACCAGGTTATAACGTCCAAATACACGATAATAACTTTCCTGCCCCGAAATCTCTTGGAACAATTCAGGCGGGTTGCAAACATGTGCGTGTACTACGCTCTTCCTTTGTGCCTGCTATCCTGATTTTCATGATTAGTTACTTTTTGTTCATCTCAATCCTGCAATTCTTCCCCAAATTTTCTACGATTTCTCCAGGCGCCGTCATTCTACCTCTGCTGATTGTATTGGCAGTCACTGCACTCAAAGATGGTTACGAGGACTTCAAACGGCATGAAGCGGATAATGAGGTCAACAAAAGCAAAGTCTTAGTGTTGTCTGGAGGAAATTGGACGAATCCAAATCATACCGAGGAGAAGACTAGAAGTCTGTCGAGCGCGATACTTCCAAAACGTTCCAAGAATATCTCTTCATCCGCGCGAAATTTGGAGAGCAATCTCAAGGACATTGCCCGAATCGGTATCGAATACGACTATGAGGACGATGCATCGGAAATTTCTGATTCAGGAACCAAACCTCATTGGAAGCGAACTTCTTGGGAAGACTTGCGCGTTGGTGACTTCGTCAAAATATTGGACAACGAGTCCTTCCCAGCAGACATCCTCATTTGTTCAACGTCTGAGGAAGACAACGTCGCCTTCGTGGAAACGAAGAATCTGGATGGCGAGACTAATCTCAAATCGCGTCGGGGTGTCCCCGCGCTTTCGAGCTTCAACAATGCGCGCGCATGTGCCGATTCGCCGAATGCCTTTTCTGTTCAATGCGAACGTCCTGATACGGACATGTATAGGCTCAACGGGACAGTCACGATGAATGGGGTAGCATCACCCGTCGATCTTTCCATGACTTTACTCCGCGGGACTGTTCTCAGGAATACTGGTTGGGCTATCGGGGTGGTTTTGTTCACCGGCCTGGATACAAAGATTGTTTTGAATTCAGGAGGCACTCCAAGCAAACGAAGCAGGGTGGAAAGATTGATGAACCCTCAGGTGTAAGTATTCTACCTGCGGCTGTTGGTCTGACTTACGACTGTTTCATGCAGATTCATCAACCTGATTATATTACTCGTTCTCGCAGTAGTCTGTGCAATTGCAGACTCTCGTTTAGAGGTCAAGGAATTCCCGATGGGGGCGCCATGGCTTTTCGACGACAACGAGAGTGGCGATAACCCAAAGATCAATGGACTTGTGACATGGGCTTTCGCTCTGCTAACGTACGCCCTTATCTCTTACTAGGTCTTCCTAGTGATGCTTATGACCATTGTAGCTTCCAAGACATAGTTCCTATCTCGCTCTATATATCGATGGAGGTTGTCCGGACTTGCCAAGCAGCCTTCATCTACTTTGATTCGGACATCTACTACGACAAAACGAATCAGGCGACGAAGGCTCGGACATGGAATCTTGCAGATGATCTCGGCCAAATTGAGTATATCTTCTCTGATAAAACAGGCACACTCACTCAAGTAGGTCCAATCTTATTCATCAAGATGCTATCAGGCTGACCACAAATCCAGAACTCCATGGTCTTTAGAATGTGCTCAATTGGTGGCAAGGCTTACAGAGGAGACCGTGTTTCCCTGGAAGATGCAGAAGAAAAATCTCTCCCTGTCAAATCCGCGTCTGTCCTCGAACAATCTCTGAGCCAAATAGTCGAGGTGGATATCTGGGCTGCCCGTGGACACGCCAGTGGAAGCTCCCGGAGCCTTGGTGGTGGCGATGACAAGAAGATCTCTTCCAGTAATGAGACCGAGAGGTTCACGGACCCTGACCTGTTGGAGGACATTCAGGTGGCTGCAAAGTCCGGTGCCGAATCCGACCCTTCCTCTCATACCTACAGGCTGAATGCTTTCTTCACTGTTCTTTCGCTTTGCCACACTGTCCTCGCTTCGAAAGACCTTATATCAGGGAAGATCGAATACAAAGCCCAGTCCCCAGATGAAGCTGCTTTGGTCCAGGCCGCTGCGGACATGGGTTTTGTATTCCTCGGCAAAGACAAGGAAATCCTTTCTCTTCGTACTCCAAAATCCGAAGATGTGGAAAGATACGAGTTGTTGGACATCTTGGAGTTCACAAGCGCCAGGAAACGCATGAGCGTTGTTCTTCGTCGAATGGACGTGGAATCCAGCGACATCCTTTTGCTCACTAAAGGCGCTGACAACGTCATTTTTGAACGCCTGCGTCCTGGACAGGACCAGCTGAAAAGGGAGACGGAGAGTCATTTGAATGAATTTGCTTCGACCGGCCTGAGAACTCTGACACTTGGTTATAGAACTATCTCAGGTATGTCTGCACCCTCTCGGAAACGAAGCCGCTATCTTATTTTTGCTCCGTGTAGCTGAGGAATATGATACTTGGAGTCTTCGCTACCAAGAAGCTACTATTTCTCTAGAAGATCGTGAGAAACGGGTCGAGGAGGTCTCTAACCAATTAGAGCAAAATCTTCATCTGCTTGGTGCGACCGCCATCGAAGATCGTCTTCAAGATGGCGTCCCAGAAACGATAGAGGACCTCAAGAAGGCTGGTATCAAAATTTGGGTGGCGACGGGAGACAAGCTGGAAACGGCCATTGGTGCGCCTTTCTATGTTCGAAAGTCTTCTTCTAATTGATAGAGTATCGATAGCTATTGGACGAAGTACTAATCTGATCAGCGCCGACTCGAATATCGTCATTATCAAAGGCGGATCCCGACCAGTGCTTACTCAAATGATCAATGCGTTGGAGCAATTTTTCCCGGAACGCGGCGAAGACAAGGACGTAGATATGCCTTCTCTTCCTAAGGACACGCTGCCTGAGATACCTTTGCAACGCGTGAACTCTGGCGTTTCTTCCATTGTAGGAGCCGAAAATGGCGAACGACCGGGCGGCTTTATTCTTGTGGTTGACGGAGCAGCTCTTCTTGAGGTAGGACATTCCCTTCTGCTTCACGCACTAAATCTGACAGTGATGTTCGATTCAGGCATTCGCTGATGATGAGAACAAAGATACACTGCTGCGGCTTGCGATTCTGTGTGACGGTGTCATTTGTTGCCGTGTGTCACCTCTCCAGAAGGCCTTGATTGTTCGACTGGTCAAAGACGGTCTGGGTGCTATGACTCTAGCTATCGGAGATGGAGCAAACGACGTCAGTATGATACAGGCCGCAGATGTGGGCATCGGAATATCTGGAGAAGAGGGGCTGCAAGCCGTCAACTCATCGGACTTTGCTATCGCTCAGGTGATCCTCATACATCTATTCAGTGTGTGTGCGATTGCTGATACTTGTACAGTTCCGATTCCTAAAGAAGTTGCTTCTTGTACATGGACACTGGTCATACGCCCGGAATGGGACTATGTACGCCCTTCCACGCCTTTTTATATGACCCCTCATTGACGACTTTACCTTTGCTCAGGATAATCAACTTCTTCTACAAGAACATTGTCCCCACTGGCATCCTATGGTGGTTCCAGATTTATGACGGATGGAGCGCAACATAGTGAGGCTACTCTTATCAGTCCCTTGGATCGTTCATTGAGTGATATTTTGATCTACCCACAGTGTCACGGACTACACTTACATCCTCTTCTGGAATTCTCTGTGGACTATCGCACCCGTTGTGGGTCTGGGGATATTCGATCGTTTTCTCAGTAAGCACAGCCGTGTGTTTTTGCAAGTACCGCCATGACTGATCTCTATTTTGTAGACTCCCATGTTTTGATGCAAGTCCCAGAGCTCTATAGATATGGTCGCGAACAGACTTGGTTCGGAACAAGGTTGTTCCTCATCTACCTATTTGACGGGATAGTCCAGGTGCGTCCAATGGCTCGCTATAATCGGCCTTTCTGATGGAAAATATCAGTCCGTTATCATATATTTTCTCCTCTTATATGCATATCAGACTACAACCTCACGGACGGATGGATACGACGTTTATCTCCACGAATTTTCAACTGTATGTGTCCTGATTTATCCCAAGATAGTCGGACACCTTATGATCATTACAGACTATGGCACTGTCCGCCACGCTTGTTGTCGACATCTTCACTGGTCTCGATGCGACCGCTTGGACATTTTTCATTTTCCTCACTGTGTTCTTTGGAATTGTTGTACAATGGGTTTTCACAGTCAGTCCAATCGATGGTCCTTCGCTTTCATGAGTCTTATCATCTCCTCACTTTGCAGGTTATCTATTCTCTCATATCACCCGGTTATGCCGTCACGATGCTCTACGGAAACGATTACTATCTATTCAGATCAGCCTATTTCTGGTTGGGGATCCTTTTAACCTTTGTCCTCGCCTTGACTCCCCGAATGCTCTACAAGGCGTGGAAGTTCGGCTTCAACCCTGGCGATCTTGAAACCTTTAAGCTATTGCAACATCTCTATCCCAACCGCGACTTTTCTTCGTACTCACGACCCAGCCAACCTGTATCGGATCTTACTGCCCTTAAACGTGAACCCGCGCTGTCGCGTAATAATTCGCGGGCCAGCAGTGTAGTGTCTTTGACACCACGATTCGGTCGACCTTCCATGGATGTTCGTTCTGCGAGCAGGACGGATATGTCCACAGGTATAGTATCTGTGGATCGTGGGTTTGATTTCGCAACAGAAGAACACGGGGTGGAAATGCGTCGTGTGCAGACAAATTTGTCCGAACGCCGCATGTCGAAGCAAGTTGCAAAATCACGGCGTTCGCCCTCAAGCAAGGGCAAAGACGCTATTTCCAATGTCCTCACGCTATCACGTAGCTTCCTCAGGAAGAAGGGGTCGTCACCTTGAAGGCCTCGGACTGACACATGTACTTGTACGCACATCTCCGCCATTTTCTGTAGCCCGCATTGTATACCAGGAACTTTATCTGTATCGAGTAGAACTAATTTATGGCTGTAATGAAAAAAATACATTGATCACTACTTAACAGTCAGCAGGTCATTCGAGAGCTTCTACAGACAGGTATTCATAGCAATCTGGATGTGACTCCTCGGGAGGGATGTAAGAAAACAACCCACTGTGGGTCCATCTCCCGATGCCGACTACTCAGACCTCAAAATTTACCAGAGGTTGATCGATATTGATGCAGGTTCTTGGTATTCGAGTATTTGTCGTATCATAGCAAGCACACAAAAGTGCGAACAGCATGATTGATCAGGATTGAATTCTGCCAGGTTTACATTAACGTGTATGATATCAATTGCAGAGCAGACACAGGAACCTAGTAACAGAGCAAATTTAGCAACAGCACGGGTAGAACTACAGCAATGAAGTTAGTCGTTGTGGACGGACAACTTCGAATGGGGAGTTCTATCACTCACATACAAAGTACAAGAATACACTATCAGCCCTTGACGCCAGGCTCTTGGAAAGGATCTCCGATTTCTGACGTACTGCTGAGTCAAAAGATAAAGTTTGCAGGGTGATAACATCTACCTTTCCTAAGTTGCTCGACGAGGGCTGTATCGATCAGCTCATCTTTCTCCTTCTTGCCTCCCGAGGCCTCTTTCATACCATCCCATGTTGCTGTCGTTGTGTTCTGACGTGACGACTCGCCTCTCCTACGTGTCTTTGCATCTCTAGTAGAAGACCCTGCTCCAAATGAGCCTGTGGGTAAGCGGCGCTTCGAGGAGCTCGAACCTCCGCCAAAGGCGTTGCTCAATTGGCTCGTGAAGTTCTCTATGTAACCTCTTCCTGAATTCGCTGGCTGGAAGTTAGCTTCCTCTGGTGGCGGCGATCCAGATGAAGGTGTAGAAGGGGAAGGAGAACCAGGGTCCGGAGGTGAATTCATGGCTATATTACGAGGTCAAGCAAGGAGAGTCTGCCTGCAGTCATTTCGATGAAACCGGCCCTAAGTACTATATCACGTGCTCATCTGCTTCATTGCGCGCTGGCTCTGAAACTCAAATGATGAATCTTCTCCATCCACAATCGATTTCCTCATGTCAGGAGAAGGCAGATACTCGGATTCTGCTTCCCGTTCAACACACATACATGCACACGCTCCCTATCTCTTCTTGTCATATTGGAAGTGACCGGTAGACTTCTAGCAGAATGTGAGAACACTACATGTTGTCCGCATGACTGCTCGGTGCTCCGGCCATTTTGGTGAAGAACAGTCAGGAATCGTGATCGGTTTTTGAATAGAACGAGCCAGACGTCACCCTAAACCACGTCTTCAAGTTTTGGGGCGCCAGCAGCCATCAGCCTTGGTTTTTATCCATCCCTAGGTTCATCTCATTCTCCTCGGATTCGGACGGCCTCTTCCAGCGATTACAACCATCTCAACATCGCCCAAATCACTGACGACTATGTTTTACGGTACCCTGTTGTACAAGCTAATTATGACCCGCCTCTTCCGGTGTTACTGCTGCTTGTGAGTTTTTGGATTGTGGGCGCAACAATTGATGAGGAGCGTCAAGTGATCTCATCTTCTAAGGAGGAAGAACCCTCTTGCTTACGACCAATTTGGCTCCATGAAGATTCCCGGTGTTTTGGCGACCGCTGTCTAGGAACCTTCTTGATCTTGCCACGGGTATCCGAAAACATAGCATCGAAATATTTCCTTTGAACCCTCAGGGGACCTCAATCGCGAGATCCCAAACTATTTCAAGTCATAGATCGTGGTAGCTCGCTCGCGCAATGAGGTTTCGAGTTCGAGCCGACCTGTATTCGGAGCCTTGCTATATAACGATATATTTTCGCAAGTTTGAGTCAAACGACTGCCCTGTTTGTTATTCAGGACCTTTTCCAGCTGCCATGGCTTTCATCAATCCTCACCATGTTATCCCGGGACTTCAATCCCTCAGGGCTGACCACATCACCTGCTGGGTTGAAGGTCATCATGGACCTAAATATGTCGGCACGCCTAGACGTTCAGGGAACTCGCTTAGCGGCTGGATTGAGTCCATTGCTGGCCAGGTTGCTCCATTTTCTGCCCCATTTTACGTCATTTTCAGGAATTTCTTCACAGACCTTTACCGTCAACTGGCACAATAACCAACGCGACTACCATATGGAAGGGACGCTTTACATAGATGGCATCCTGTGCGACACTCATATCATTCCTGAAGCAACTAGCTTTCCTGAAGACAAATGGTCGATTGCCAACATAGGTTTTATCCAAGTGTCTCCCACTAGCCGGAGGAACTTCGTCTTCGCCGACGTCAGTGCTCTAGGTGAGTTCCACCGCGTGCTTGGCTTGTTAGGCGTCGCGGGAGCGAGATATATCACGTTGAGTGTCACTGTTTGACATTTCATTTAGTCCATGGCCCTGTTTCCGAAGCTTCCGATCCTGCAAATAATCTGGGAACGATCAGACTTGAAGTTCGACGGATTAGGGTAGACAAGGCGGAGACCATGAGGTCAGACTATGCGTACCAAGGCGAAGCTTTGACTACCAGATATCTGCCTCAAGAGCTGAGGGATAATACACCTCATCAAGTCAGGTACAGGCCAAGCATTCATCGCCTTCCAGACGGCAGCTCACAGCTCACTTTATCAGGTTCGGACAGGAATATCCGCAACCGACCGTACGACCGATCGTGGTAGCAACTCATGGAGGGAGGATTGATCAGGAGCCATTGTACGCTTTCACCTTCATGTATCGGCCTCTTGGTGCGTCACTGCTCATTCCCTTCGAGTCCCTTCTATAGCATGGTACTTAAATTATTGCGCAGAGTACCTCCTCGAGAGGAACTTGTTTCCCCCTCAATTTCAAACGCCTCCACCTGTTATACGCGTGTTGACGGACTTTAGTGCTGACTCCCCTTCAGCGCCGTCTGAGGTATGGCTTCTATTTTTCCCTCTACCCAGACCCTTAATGATTTTGCTTCGGATCTGAGGCCGGTCGTGAGAGATCTCAGAGTCCTGAGCAGAGCCCTCCCATGGCATCGACGTCGTCAGCCGCGCCGAGTCAGGCCGGTCCTCCACCCTACGATGACGCTCAACGTCCGCAAGAAAGGAAGAAAACGCGTAGAGTCAAGCGCAGGCGAGAAATTCGGATTCATATATCCGAAGAAGAATATGTATCGGATTATGAGGAGTAAAGTAGTACATCAAGAATTGGAGATGAGCGAGGATTTCGACGCGCCTATTCTGTCGCTTGTTTGCAGTGTAGTACATTCTCCTGATCAGTCCACTGGAAGGCTGGCAATTCACTTGCGGGCTCCATTCTTGAATTTGGGGATCTCTCAACATGATTTCTTCGTTAGTGGTGGCATTGGAGTTGTACCGATTATCTCCCCTTTTTGAGTATCAACTGGCTGAAGTCCGCATCTATCTGCAATCAAAATGCTGTGGGTGCCTTTCGGCCAGCGGAAGCCGACAAACTGATCAATCGCTGATTGCCTGATGGGGTAATGTGGCGCACCTGGTGGGCGGGAGAGTACTTGGGCGCTCAGTTTTGTTGAATACGCAACTTCACTGATGTTGATTAGCGGCGGTCTGGTTGATGCGAGCTTCGCGCATAAGTAAATACTGGAAGGTGCACTGTGATCAGTACAATATGATATTTCTGGCGCAGTTGCCAAATTGGAATTTGGAAAGCTGGTACTGAACCTTGGAACCTTCACGAACAAGAACTTTCCAGTTCAATCGCCTTCCATGCCTCGATTACTTCTCCCGCAGGATCAGCCAGCATTGCAGCCCCTAAGGGAAAAGTCATAGCTGAGTCGGAAATTACAAATTTTGACGTTTAGCTTGCGTTTACCTTCGAAGTTGGGTCGGCAAGCAAGGAGTCTGCTTTCTGCTTTTGATACTGCTGAGTGCTTGGCGCGTTGGCGATCAAATACCTCCAGGAAACAATAATGTTTATAAGGGCCAGGCTGGAACTAAGCTCGAACAATTCCAGAATTTCAGATGGGGAAAGGACAGGTAAGCGCAAGTCGTTTGAAGGACTCGGGTCAACAGTTCGCATCTTACACGTAATTTGGCAGCTACCTAGATACGCCCGGAGCGAAGAAACGTAACATAAGGACGCATAAGGACGTCTGCGCATGGAAGTTGGCCGTGCGCTATTGTTCTTGGTACGGTCACGTGACGCATTGACAATGGCCATTCATTGTTCCCTTATTTTCGTTTTCTCTAACCACATTGTCAATAGTTTGTACGTCCAGGACGTGCGCCCAAACTCCTCAATAAGAATGGTTACTGCCGCACCATTACTCCCACTGCCCTCCCTTATAATCCGCCGGACTTTTTATCAAGGTCCTTTATATCCCTTCTCACCCTTGCTGTCAGGACCAGGCGCTCCTCCTTCCCTTCCTTCCCTTCCTTCCCTTCCTTCTTTCTCCTTTCTCGAGACGAGCGTTGGTGCTGGGTCACCTTTGACTTTACTTCAAGCTCCACGAACTTAGACTCTTTGCCCTCGCTCTCACGAAAAGATTATCGTATACGACTACTCTGAACTTCATAAAGCCTACCACCGTGCTAAACTAAAATCAACATGTTGCCCCCACGAGCCAGTAAGTCAGTCTGCCCTCAGCCTTCCTTTCGATGCTGATTTAAGTCTGTCTCTGTAGTCCAGTTTATGGGCTTGAACGCCGTCCGAGTGCTCAGTTTAATTTCCCTCATTTTGGTGTTCTCAAGCACCATCTTGGTCATGGTCACCAACGTCAAGGCCTTCAACAACTTCCAGTCTGAGAAAGGCTCTGATAGCAATTCAACGATGCTGGATTGCGATTACATTGAGTGCGTCATAATGCTATCGATAACCCGGACGTCCAGCTAAATGATTCTCTGTAGGGGAAGCACTGTCCCGAACCAACCTGCTGGTATATTCTGGGCTGTTGTCTCCAGTCTCTTGGTCATCTTCCAGACCATCGTGCTGTTCCGTAAGTCCTTCTATCTTGAAAGCGAGCACCGTCTGATCTATCGTTCTTAGTCTCTGAAGTTAGCTGGCCCATGGCATTCTTCGACAAGTATTTCCCTGTCCTCGGTACCAAGTTTGGCCTTGGCCCACTCGGTATTTTCCAGTGCCTGTAAGCACCTGTATTCTGACCTTCCTGTTGCCCTACTAATCATTCTACCGATCGCTAGGATTGCCACTCAGATCCTCTCGCACCACGTGGACGACTTCACCCTCGTCGCAGCCTTCTTCCTCTTCTCCCTTGGCTGCCTCAACATGCTCTTGGGGCTCATCTTCCGTGAACGCGCGAAGTCCAAGCGATCCATCACCGAATGGAGAGCAGAAGCCAAAGGCGTCCTACCCACCAGCATCGACAGTCGCCCGGTCTTCGTCAATTCGACTTCCTTCGTCTCCCACGTCTTCGGTGGCCAGGAGAAGCCCTCCGCGCCCTGGCCCCAGCATCCGCAGGTCATGGTGCACCAGGAGACCACCTCTGATGCTCAGTCTTACAAGAGCACCGAGAAGGCTGGATATGGCTTTGGCAGGCAGGGCGAGAAGGCTGCTGGCCTCCGTGGCTTTATCCTGCAGAAGCCTGAGGAATCGCTTCCCCGCTATGCTAGCCCTGCACCTACGCATGCCGTTTCTGTCTCGCGCTCCGCGTCGAGGTCCAGCTCATCAGATTCCTCAAGTTTTTATGCCCCAGAGAGGGCAAGCACAGTCCATTCTTCCCGGCGAGATGTGCGCGGCCATGTGAATGACGACAGACACAGCGCTGCTGATTCGGATGGCGGAGCGCCCGCCTTCAGGTCAAGCCCTACAGCTCTATGAAACGCTAGTTTTGGTCACGCTTAACGACATACATCAACTATCTACTCTGACAGGAAGGAAGCCATATTCGACGTTGACGTTCGTGCCTGGCGCTTGAATCGTCCGTCGAAGACGTTGACTCACACCGCTGACTATCTTCACGCTGCCACGACCAAAGGAGACACTTTGCATGTTTCGGACAATATCCACGCGTTCTTTACATTCCGCTAAACAATACACCTGTACATTGTTAATCACTCTTGGACCATCTCTGTATTTTATTCCCATCGGCCTCATTACGAGCGCTCCTGTAGAATTTTCGCCCCCCTCTGTAGCATACGTGGAATTTAATCCAGTAATACAACTGCTCTTTGAGAAAAGACAAGGGGGATCTGGAACTAGAAGTGCAAAGAGAAGCAGTCAGGCTCCTCTGCATTGGTGTACTACTACTTACGTCTACTAAAACTGAACAATGTAAATAAGTATATAAAATGTATAAGAAGTCATAACTATCGTGAGAGGGGTAGGTCCACCAGACTTGGTTCAACTGTCCAAAGACCACGCGCAAGGGGGTACGGTACGTTGAAAATAAACCCGCATAAAGGAGAAGGGCGTAAGGCCTACCGGTTTTCTGCATACCAAAGTCTATAAAATGTGAAGCGATAAGAGGAATCGCGTCTTGAAAAGCAATCGGAGAGATGAAGACGATGATGCATACGGCGTACAAAGCAGAACAAGCGAATGCATAGTAGCGAATGAAGTGCGACCACAAACCCGAAGAAATAAAATAAAACCATGAAGTCCGAGGACAACTACCCCCATCCTCAACATCTCAACTCCTCATTTCTCACTCTCGGTACTCGGGCGGTGCAGGACTGGCTACAGAGCGTCTGGCTGCGGGGTCAGGTTCCTGATATAACGAACCATCGAGGTGTACAAGTGGAGCCTTTTCGCCTCTCAGATTCAGCGGCCTTCCCTTCCCATCAACACCCGACGTTGAGGACCCTGACGGCCCTGCAGTCAAAGATGAAGAGGAGGCAGCCTCATATTGACCCGAATAATAGAAGTTCGGATCGTATATCTCTCGACTATTGCGTGAACTAGGCGAGGAAGGCTCCGCATTCGTGACTTGCAGGACGCGTTGTTCTTGGAAGCTGACAGGGCTACCGCTCCGGCCATACGTTTCTTCTGATTGCCGTCGCTGCGAGGTTTCCTGGCTATTGCTGTTCCTAAGCAGGCCTGCAGCTGCAAGGATGGGCATTACTCCCGGAGGAACCGGGTTATAGACTGTACCAGATCCTCCGCTGCTGCTGCCACCAGCCGAAGGACCAGGCTGCCACGAGCTTCCACCCTGATTGGATGGGCCTGGTCCCATGCTGTTGCTGCTGCCACCTGGTGAGGGTCCCATTCCCTGACTCGCTCCCATTGACGGTCCGGGAGCATAACCCTGAGTGTTGCTAACAGCAGGACTGCTATTTGGAGGCGTATAACCTTGAGCATTCGTCCAGTTCTGCAAAGCAGGAGGATAGCTAGAGGCACTTGCAAACCCTGGCGTTTGAGCAGGCAGTACAAGGGGACCAAGACCAGAGGGCTGCGAAGACGCGGACGAAGAAGGACGAGACGAGTTTGGTCTAGAACCAGATGCGACGGCCGCATTTGCCCCTCCAGCAGCTGCAGCGACACCCAGCCCAGCAAGCAACGGTGTGAGAGAGGGGTTGCGCAGGTGCTGTAGAGGCGGCTGGTTGGGCACGCGTCCGATGTCGTTACCGGTCGATTGTGGTGCATGGCCTATCTCGTTGCCACCGCTACCATTCTGGTAAGGGCCTATATTATTACTCGTGCTTGGCTGTTGTCCTTGTGGGGCCATGCCTTGGTTATCTTGTCCGTTAGTAATGTCATGTCCGATGTTTTGCTGCGTAGGTGGAGGCGAGCTAGGCGGCGTTACACCGATAGGATTGCTCGTGGTGTTCTGACCGCCGATGAGACCATAAGTGTACGGCTTTGGCTCGGACTCCCCGTTTGTCCTCTTCTTGTAGTGAGGTCCTGTGTCTTTGTTAAATATGTCATCAAAGCGGGGCTGTCTTTTGCTAGAAGATGATCATGATTTGTGAGATCATGGCGAGGGCAAGAAAGGCCGTGTGTACATACATGAGTCTCCATGTGAGGAACCCTAAGAGAGCCAGTGCGGCAATTCCACCAATGACTCCACCAGCAATGGGGCCGGCATTGCTGGACTTTTTTGTTGAGTGATTGCCATTGAGATTATTAGATGAACCTGTGAATTGAACAACAGCAGAAGTAGACGAAAAAGTAGTCGTAGAGGTCGTGATTGGAAAAGAAGAGGGTGGTAGAGAAGAGGAAGAAAATGATGTATCAGTGGTCGGAGGAGATATGGAACTGGTAGAGGTACCTGTAGTTTGAGAAGAGGTCGTAAGAGTGGGAGAAGGGGTGGAAGTGGAAGTATTAGCTGTGGGTGTCGGTATTGAAGGGGAAGGAGACGAGAAAAGACTTGTACCTGTATTGTCCGGGCTAGCAATCGTGGTAGGAGACGAGCTTGACGTTATCGTGGAGAAATCAACAAAGGTTGAGCCATCGGATGTGACCGTCGAGCTTGTAGGAATCAAGCTTGGCGGAGGGGTGGAAACTATGTCCGAAGGTGTAGATGACGGGGTTATCGACGGAGTCGAGCTTGGTGTGGAAGATGGGCTGGAGCTGGGAGAAGAGCTGCAAGAAGACCCAAATAGCGTAACAACATTCGTGATAGGTATCTCGCTCGTCCCAGTGGCAGGAACGGTGACAACAGTCGTGTTCCCTGTTCAATGACAACAACCCGACGGTCAGGAATGTAGAAGGAATGAATTTGCCAACAAACCTGGAAGCGTGACAAGGCTGCTCGTTAAAGTGGGTTCACAAGGCACAGATGAATTCGTCTGAGTACATGTCCGGAATATTGACGTTGAAACAGAGCCGGGCAGTGTTGAAGTCACCAGAGACGAGGTGGGGAAGAAGCTCTCCGACGTGGAGACCTGAGTCGTCGTGAGGGTAGGTGTCTGAACACATTGCGCCATGCTGGTCGTTGGTCGGCGAGCGCAGACCGCACTTTAAACTTCAGAATACAAGCCTCTGACCTAAAAGAAAGAAGAATAGAAAATAGCGCCCACCGATAGCAGGTTTATACCTAGCAACCTGCAGAAGATGGTGGGCAGTGTCAAGTACCAGAATCCGACGGACTGGCGCGAGGGGCCACCGCTACGCGAACCGCAAAGGGTAGAAAGAGGCAAAGCTTGGCCTTTGACGGCCCTTGCATTCAAAATTATACTTTTTCAGAACATCCGGGGCTCATTTGACAGTTGCTGTGCAGACGGCCGGCGTAAACGAGGCAATTGGCTTATCTAAACCGTTCCTATCGGATAGAGTCATAATAAAAACAAACAAAAGGTAGCCTGAAGCCCTTCGAAGTTGCTTCCTTTCTTTTGCACCTCGCACTCTGTCTTTCGAACACAGCTCAAAGGTTAGTATAATTCGAGAGACGTAGAGATGGGTCCGGGGACGCGGCGATCGTGGGAGGCCGCACCGGTGCATGCTGGCAGGCCTTGAACGGTGTGGAACGATGTTGGACTGATGGCTTGTTGATCGCACAGCCACGCGCCGGATCAGACGTTATTCACGGAAGGCTAATCGTGAAAAGATCTTGGAGGAGATTATTGGGCTTTGAAACTAAACCTCAGTTTCATTTCAAGAGGCATGGAAATTCAGAGAGATATCTGGATTCTGCACCTAGCTTTGATTTCGATTTTTTTTTTCGTTTCTCTGGCGAACTTCATAGGGTTGCAACATTATTCGGTTGAGTGATGCACCATGATTCGACCAACAATTGAAATCGGCCTTGGAGATGAATTACGACACAACCGACGTCCTGTTCTTTGAACGACCGCCCATGTACGCCCACAGCTTGTCACAGCTTTGACTCGCGTACATTGCATTCAGGGGTGGACCCGTAAAATTCTATAAAAGGCAAGAATATCCATTTATATACAGCTCATCCGAGGCGACCTCAGCATGGTCTTCCTCGTGCATCCTAATCCGCGCTTGAGCATCAAATCTTCAAGTTCAGGCAGGAGAACTGAACTAATAGCACGACTGTTTATGTATTTTCAGCGGCAGAATGTTCTTGTCTTGAAAGCTTTCGAACATTCGTAAATAGTTCAGTATGGTCTACATTATCACTGACCTCGGATTTTGAAATGTTCTTATGTACTTGACTATATTTGAGCATACATTTAGCAGGCGATATCTGCCCCTCCGCTTCGGCCATCTCAAAAGAAAGACAAGGCGGGAAAAAATTGCCGGCGGGACGACGAGTTGTCGTCAAAAATCAGCTTGCCGGACTGACATCGGGGACGAAGAAGCATGACGCTGTACTGGAGGGCACCCAGCGGTCTTCCATACTGACACCAAATATTTCCTGTGATGCGATTGGCGGGAGTGCTTCCTCAGTGACACGATGGAGGTCAAAGGCCGTCAGGCTATTTGGGGGTCTAAGCAGAACGGCCTTCTCGTTCTGAAACCACTATAGCGCTGCGGGCTTTTCATCATTCAGTAATCAAGGACTGCGCAGACTTGCAGAAGGGCACCACAAAACATAGATTCCATTGTCGAAGTTCCAACCCCTAGTAAGTATGCGACAGAGTTACCAAATAATAGACCAAGTGGAAAATTGAAGGAATAGAGAAACTAGGTATGTAAGATAAGCTCTGCTTCGAGATAAAGATAAATATACCGGTAAAGTAGTTGAGGACGACGATAGATGTCATCAGGATAGAGGACAGATGGAATGATCGAGAATGATATGTAGGGAGATTTCGGTGTCATGTATGTAGGTCGGGTTTCCAGAGAGCAAGTGAGTAATTTGATGGCGATGGAGAGGGAGCGAGAGAAGGAAAGAGAGCAAATGAGCGGTCGTGAGCTTGGCTTGGGCAACTTTGGAGGCGGAGGTACAGGGATACAGAGTTTGATTCATTGATAGACGTCGAACATGCGGACCCGGCAGGCAAGCACGCCACCTACAGGCTGTATGTGCTTGCTGCGGCAGACGGAACACATGGAGGTAAAAGAAGAGGGTATATGAAGGCCAAGGAGCCTCTCAAACATCCATGCCGTTCTTCATTAAAGTAGGTTCTGCCCTCCTAGGACAAAATGAATGTGTCGTCGACATTGGCCGCATTGTTCGAGCGGAAGTCGATTTCAGTAGCAACTACTGAGCTCGAGGGAGGGTAAGCATGACGGGTGGACATTAATGATGATAGATTGGTGGAGGTAGATCCGGAGTGAAGGAGGAGAAACGAGGAAATAAGGATAGAATAAGGTGGGTATGATCATGTCCGAGTATTGATGTCCTTCATTAAGATCACGAGGCGAAGGCATCTATCGTCCTATAAATGACGAAAGGCAGAGGAAATCAAGGAGCAGGCGAGTGTCATGACTTGACTACGCCCAGCAACTTGCCCTTCACTGGCGGGCTCTTCAGCGACTTGCCCAGTAACGACTTCTTTGGGGTCTGTACTGGTGTCGGCGTCTGAATTTGGTCTTCAGCTTTGCCCTTGCTCCCCTTGACCGCGAGCGCTTGTACTGTGGTAGTCACGGTCGGGGTCGACGATGTCGAATCCGAGGATAGCGATGTCTCAATTGGCGGCAGGGAGTGCACTGGCCGACCTTCGACAATCGTTTCCGTCTGGCTCACGTTGAGTGGGAAGTCGGTAGCAATCTCTTCTTCCCATACGCCGCCGCCTTCTTCTACTGGTGATTCGATCTTGGGGAACTCATGCTCCGTGTTGTTCGTGTCAATGTTGGGAGTTGTGATGTTAGCAAGGATTGGTCGTAATGGGGGTAAAGGCGGAGGAGGGACGGTTGACGCAGGTACAGGCTCTTCGAGTTCCAATTTGCTCGACTTCCTCCTGATGCTGCCCATTTTTGCTTTCATCTTACCTCCCTCAACTGACTTGTCCTTGTCTGTGTCTTTTGCTCTCTCTTTCGCTCTGACATTTTCGGCCTCCGAGTCCGAATCTTTATGATGAGCCACCTTCTTCCAAAACGTCTTCACGGTCTTGCCAAGCGACAACAACTTGTCGTCCATTTCATCAGCGGCAATTAGACCCTTCTTAGCCTCAATCTTCATCTGCAACTGCCTTTCCATCTCTTCTTCCTCCTGTTCCAACTGCGCTTGCTCCTCTCTAGCCAACTGAGCTACAGCAGACGCTTGGATTTGTGCATAGTGTGCGGCCAATTCTTCCTGGTGCAAGCGACCAGCTTCAAGCTCCTCAGGCGTTATGTTAGGGTTGGCAGCTAATTGTTGTTGCTGTAACATCTGCTGAGCCGACATCTGTATCTTCCTCCTGCGAGTGAGCTGACCCCGCGCTGCCATGCCCAGGGGAGTGTTTGATCTTCGTCGTCTGGGCGCCAGCTCGGGTAACGGAGCGAATTTGACGCTGAGAGAGCTGCTAGTCAGGGACGACGTGGAAGCGTGCCTGCTAGTTGACGGGGGAGGCGTCTCTGAAGGTGTACTTTGTGGTGTGTGGGTATCCGAGTCGGCTAGCGGGTTAGGCGACGGAGGTCCGGAGGAGGGCGCGGACGACGAAGGCTCGCTCGCTGGGATGTCTAGAGAAAGTGTGCTCCGTTCCGAGGCAGTCCGCTCGTGTTGCTGTGCTAAATCCTGTGGCGCTTCGATCTCGACAGACATCGTAATAGATAACTATGTAGGCGTAGATCGTCTTTTCTTTGAAGGAGAAGGTGGCGTTCTGGGTATCGACCCTTCAAGTTCCGTAAGCGATACAGACAAGGAGGGGAAATGAGATCTGATATTAGGACGAGTAAGATGTCTCCTGCAAAAGAAGAGCACAACCGTCAGCATGTCCCGCTGTGGTTGCCGAATGGATGTCAGGGATGAGGGCGAACCTTGGACCGTCTACAAAACTTCTCTGCTCAGTTCGCTCTCAAGATGATCCTTTTTTCCCGCAAGGTCCGACAGATTGACAGCCTGGTGACCAAAAGACTTGCAGTCAAGAATGCGAAGGTGGGTCAAGGGTCCGATTAGGGATTAGTTCAAACCGAGTGCGGGTGTATATCCGATGTGGTAGTCGTCGGCCTCTCTAACTGCTCTGCGAAAATTGTGAAGGGTAACGTGCCAAATAGGTTGGCAATTATGTGGGACGAGCAGAGGTAGACCAGCTGCCTTGCTGGTCTTTCGTAGAAGGAGGCGGTGGTTGTCGTTAACGTAGGGGGGTGTCGGTAT
>NHYE01005313.1:0-21445 GCA_002938385.1 Gymnopilus dilepis | reverse complement strand
ACATAGCCACAAAATCTTCCGCCAAAATGCGTTTTTGAAAACAGTTTAAAGTAGCGGGAATAATACTCGTCAGACATATATTGGAAATTCCTTCCTGGGGCCCAACGAACAGCCCGGAAAAAGGCAAGAAAGGTCATTTGGCTCCTCTAGAGAGCGGTCTATATACAGTCTACACTGGCTCATGGAAAATAAACCCAGAGATCAAAAGTGCGCTCGACTTCGTCCTAAGGTTCAAATGTACTTCTTGAGAGAGCACTCAATGTGAAGTGAGGTGGAAGACAGGTACATCAGACAAGAGGACGGGTTGCTGGCTTGTCCTCTTTGCACGGACCCTGTGAGTACTTTGATCCTGGACAGGGTCAGCGAATGTTGCAGCACATCAGTTTACATGGCGCGCTCGGACGAACCGTTTGCATTGTGCCTGCGCCCGTCGTTGATCTGTCAACACACTCTCAAGAGGGGATCATTAGGGCAAAAGGAAAGCTTACTTTTGAACACGAGAGGACGTGAATACGTCCTGTCAAGCACTCTGGTTCCTACTCAGCCTCCATGGAATCTTCCGACACGGCACCTTGCTCCATCTTCGTCCTCTGTGTTGTGAAAAGTACGACCCGGTAATCCGGCGCTACTATATGCAAGCATATTTCAGCCGCGTCCATACAGCGGTAATTGGAGAAGTTCGAGAAAGATGTGCTCACCTTCGGGTGTTTACATTGTCAAACCTCGAGCGATACGAGATGAAAGGGACCTACTAGTACGACAACCATGTTCCTTCAAAACGAAAAAGAGCACCAAAACTCCCTCGTTTCGTCATCTCTAAGGCATCAGGCACAAATTCTGACTGGGTAAGTTCCATTCTCTTCTTCGCCTTTCCAAGACTTAAAGCAGATTTGAAGACTCCAAACCTGAAAACAACCATGGAGATGAAGAAGTTAGCGATAATGGACCTGATACCTCGGAATATGACAGAGACGACATACGCGATGGGCAGGCGGCACCTGCAAGTATCCAACATCAAATGCCTTCTCACCGACATTGTCTGGGATGTATTGCTTGGACGACCAGAGGCTTCCAGTCCTGCTGGAGAGCATGGTCGCTCCTCAACGTGCATGCCCCGGCGTTCTGGTAGTGTGTACCAATCATCAATGGATAGGGACCCGAATTATTATGTCTCAAAAGCATGAATCGACGGTAATGCGGCAACGGGGCACGAAAGTATCCAGGTTCCACGTAATATGCAAACCATGCGCCAAGAAGATTAAGGTAGGTAGGTAGGTAGGTTGTAATGGCCTTGAAAGGATCGAGATCTGAGACCGTCACTCTGGACCCCGGCGGGAGGTACATAGGGTAAATTCATGGGTTGAATTGACGAGCCCAGCGAGGATATCTTGGTTCTGACAAGCGAGAGGTCACGATGTCGTGAAGGTCCAGATCAACGTGTGGTTGTTAATGGACTAAAAATAGATTGGCTTGAAAGGACGATTGTTCCAAGATTTGACAAACACGACGGGAGGGATTTTACAGCCGTTATCATAACGATAGGCCCCTGCGTGTTCAGCTTGTTTGTTCCAAAGTTTTGCTCTATCAGTCGATCTCGAGCAGAAGAAGCACCTAACAAATATCCGAAAGCTTGATTCATATATGGGCAACCTCTGCCGCCTTCTGCGGGTCGACCAAACACGATGTAAACCAATTAACGAACAAAGCTATCTGGCTCGCAGGCGGAATTAGGTTCACGTAAGACGTTTACTCCGGATCCCTACACCCCAAATCCATACTTTCAAAGCCTCTTTTGACAACATACTCTAAGGGTATCGCGCTACTGGCTTCTACGAGACTCGGGTCCTTCTTCAATAAAAAGTCGCAGCCGCCTTTCCATGCATTGCAAATCTCCCTTCGACTTCAAGTCAACTTCGCGCACTTCAGACACGCAATTGTTCTCACCCCAATGGTTTGTCTGGCCAGGCATGCTGACTCTGAATCCAAGTATGACAAGTTGCGATAGATTGTTATCACACGACCTCCCCCCAGTCATCTTATCTTACCGCTGCCGGTTCTGGTAGCCGTTATTATCCACGCACTTCAAAGAATTGGAGTTACAGCTGTTCTTAGTCCAGAATTCGCCGAAAGTGAGCCTTTTGCGTTCCTTTTCTGCATGCATCTTGAATTGGGCTCTCGGTGCTTAGCTCCGGGTTTGATTAGCGAAGTCGAGGAAGCACTCAGAGGTCTGCGGGGTAATTCTGCCTCGGCACTTCCACTACGGTGACTTGGCGCACTTGCGCCTAGTAGTTTATGCACAGGCCTCTTAGCGCAGTGCGGAGCCCGTCGTTTAGAAGGAGGCTGAATTAATGGTAGTTTCTGTGATGCAAATTCTTGGCATGTTGCTTTGCAATCTCGCCTGCTTTCCTAGTCGCTTTTGAGGAGGAAAAGGTCCTATAGCTAGCTATACTAAATGTTGTACACGTCTGTACAGAGCTTGAGGCAGCTAGAATTCCCCCTTTTCAACGGCTGTAGATTATTTCCCTCACCTTGATGTCGACTGCATACAATATTTTCGACGACAATGCCAAAGTAATCTCGATGATGCCTCGACGATTACTGTTTCCGACACCGACCGCAGGGAATGAATTGAGCTAGTTGTATTATAGCATCCCTTGCTTTCCGGCTGACGAACTTCTCTTTCACGCACGGGAGAAAAAAGTAGTGCGGACACCAATCGGCTGTGTGTATGATGGCGATGATATGCAGTCCTTCAGGCAATGCCCAGACATTGCAAAGACTCAAGGTAATATCTGGTATATAGATGCGCCTATCCGCTTGCCTGAATGGGATTCAGTCACAAGGGTCATTGAAAAGGGCAATATGGTACTGGCTGAGTTATTCCCAAAAAGCAAGCAAATCATCTGAATTGATGTGGACGTAGACACAAAGGACGCAGACTTTGGTAACAGGGTATCAGGAGATAAGCTGCATCCAGAGCATGCAATTCTATATCGCAATTCTATATCGAATCGATGTCTAGAAGAGCCTCACGTCGACGTCCTGCTTTTACGAACTCCCCAATGAAGCGGTGTGCCATTGCGCTCAGTATACTCATCGAATCTTCATTCAACATCTTCATTATGACGGCGGATAGTTGGCCGTCATAAGGACGGGTCGACAGGTCAGCGACCGGTCAGCCTTCATGTCGCCAAGGTGGATGAGCCAGGAACTACATAGACATCGAGGCGATCGACAAATTTAACGAGATGTTCGTCGTACGTGGGGAATCTTTTGTTGAGGCGTTGTCGATCTTATCTAGACAGGTCATGGCCTTTCAGCGATTATCACAGTTACTGTAATGTTTACTTACTTACTGTGATGCGTGATGACGGACTCGAATAGTAGTGACAGTATCACTATGTGAGACAAAAGCAATCAAATCCTCATCCGTAATCTCTACGCCGCGGATGTCTACTGATTTGAGAGGGCAGGTAGACCGGCTAATGAGTGCCTCGATTGTAAACAAGGGATCAGGGTGACCTTCCGGTAAAGTCACAGTCAGACTGCGAAGGCCCGGAAGAACTAGAAAATCCAAAAATTCATCAAGGTCAGCCCATTCGTCTGTTGAAATCTCGAGATCTTGAATGGAGGAATTGTTGGTAATGCGTGGAAAGTCGTGTTCCAGTGCACCAAGCTCATTGAATCTACAGGAAGTGATGCTTTCACCACGACGAATTACATCGATGGCCTCGTTAGTCGTGACACCCTCCAGAACGACCTTTTTGAGCACATCCCAGCGAAGATGTATATTGGCTAAATCATAATGGGAGGCGAAAAAAGATCGGATGCTCGTCGCTTGTGCAAAGGTGCCGAACGATAAGGGGGGCGATGTGGACATCGGGGGACGAATGGAAAGGCTGGCCAAGTTGGGAACCTTGCCTTGAGCCTGGTTAAGCGATTGATACCACGCTTCTGGAAGAATGAGACCAAGGTGGGTCCAACGCTCGCAATAGGGAACGATGGCATCAATTATACTGGTGGACACGTTGCTTGATTCAGTCCAAGCGTCCTCGTCTCTGATACTTATGCAGATGGAGAGCATCCTCTGTTGCGAACGCTGGAGCCACCCCCGAAGTATCATGGCTTGTGCATCACAACGAGCTTTCGAGATTCTGCAATGAAATGATTCCCAGAGCTCGGACGAGCCCCAAGCTACACAGCGCCATTTGTAACAGACGCTTCCAAGTATCAAAGGAAATACGGTTGGCTGCACTGGGCCGCTGTCCAATTCAGACGCAATGTTACCGAGCACAAAGATTTGTGATAAGACTTCGAATGGTAGGCAATTAATAGCGACGATTTGGTTACGCGACCGACAGATATATGCTCGAAGGATACCAAGAATGCGGATGTGATGATCAAGCTGAGCGACACGCATGTCTTCTCTGTCAAGCTTGAAGGAGTCTCGAGATTCGTTGGCCTCGCCCTCGTAATGTAAGTTGGATCCCTTGTCCATGAGCTAGCGCGTCGGGTTGCAAAGCTTGTAGGTCTAGGACA
The DNA here is from genome assembly GCA_002938385.1 of Gymnopilus dilepis. Lineage (NCBI taxonomy): Eukaryota > Fungi > Basidiomycota > Agaricomycetes > Agaricales > Galerinaceae > Gymnopilus > Gymnopilus dilepis. Next base: position 16,906 of record NHYE01005313.1, on the reverse strand, counting down.
CAAGTATGTGATAGAAACGTTGAAGCTTAGAAACATGGTCCTTACTGTCGAAAATCAAAGTGCTTGAACGCGCTACGTCGGGAGGCTTTTATGTACTAACACCAACAAGGATATTGAGTAGAGGTTGAACCCAGGATTGCTTCTTTGCAGAGTCAGGTTTCAGGATGGTAAGCCGGGCGCACGAGGTGGCTGAGTGAAAACCACAACCATCGCACGAGACGAGCCGAATCGGACGAGGCAGGCCGCCGTATTTTCCGGGATAATAAAGGCTCACGGCCGGGAAGGCGCCTTTCATAACGGAACTCCAATGTATAAGCTTTGAAGAATTCTTCGACAGCATTTGGAGGTCCGAAAGAGATGTACTCGTCTGCCAATAATCCTAAAAAATAGGTCATGTTCTGTATATTCCGAGGTGGACAGACTGGGGAAGTATTTTTTCAATTCAAAGATAAGCTGTATTCCAAGGGGAAGGATTCTGGGTGGGTGTGCTGCCATTTAGTGTACTACTCATCTATAATGGGCAGGCAATGTAGGTCTCACCTTTCTCCCGTCCACGGCAGTTCCTTGGGAGCCGACTACAGGCAAGTAAACATTTATTAGTTTGCCTTGGACTATGTGTCAAGTAGGGGTCTCTTACGATCTCCAGTCTCAGCTTAGATGGGACCACATCACAAGAAAGGTCGCAAGAATGTAGGCTCGTGACGATGCGTTGACAGAATAATGTGGGAGGCGAAATGAGAAGTGAAGTGATCTCCGACGCAAATACGTCAGTACTGCAAGGCATCACCTCGGCAAGTTCGCTTGCCTCGGAACCCACCGTGGACCCGGTAAATTGGCCAGCATAAGGGAACACGCAGGAAACTGCCGTGATTCGATCAAAGTGCAAGCAAATAACAGACCAGGCAGCCCTCTCGGCTTCGCTCCGGACTACTCGAAGGCACTAACCCTGACCCGTACACCGGCCATGACCTGCGTAACACTTGGCTCTGCGCCTCTCCTCTTCGGAACCACAGAGACAATATATGGTCGGTCAAAGCTGTCTTCCGCCTCTCGCCAGCCATGGCATTCCTCTGACCCGTATAAACCACGGCCTGACGATTCGCATTGCCCACCTCCGATCCTCCTTATGAGCAGGTAGGTATCGTCTTCTCCACTTTATCTCGGCGTTGTTGATCTAAGATTGTCGGCTCTACGACGATGCCTGTATCGTCTCTTCGCGACTAATACTGACTGCGTCTCAGTTTCTCGACCTACCTTATTGCTACGTGTTTGCCAGTGTCCTCTTTGTCCTCCATCATTCTACGAACTCTCGTCTGGACATCTCACATTTATTGACTTCCGATGTGTGTCTTGTGTCAGTCATGTCTCCTCATGCGGTCGCTCATCAGGAATCTCAGCTTCTCGATGTCCACGATGCACCTCTGTTGCCGAAGGACCTGAATGGACTATGGGGTGTGAGAAGATGCTCATTTTGATCAGGTCAGCTTTTCGCATTTTTGTTCCTCCTGCTTCCTCACAACGTGGAATCATTCAGGGCACCCTCGCGATCTTACAGCGATGGCCATTGAGAAGTATTTCTGCCATTTTCGCCACTTCAATTACATGTGCTCGTGCCTGGATGCGCGATGTCCATACCTCTCGGCCTCCATTCGCGTGTTGGGTTTCGGAACCATTGCAGCGCGGCAAGTTACTTTCCGCTTTCGCTTCCTTTCATGTCATCCTCCTCAACTGAATCTTGCAAAGGCCTCGCGGGTCTGGCTGTCGTAATGTCTCGTGCTCATTCTTTCCTTATTCTTATTTTCTAACTCCTTCTAAGTATCACTCGGTAGAGTTTGTTCGGGATCTTGAATTAATCCTAGCCTGCTGAAGACCCTGACAGGTCTATCGCCCGTCCTGTTGGAGATGATCCATAGAATAGTTTTCCTCTTCGAACTCTGGCCCCTTCAGAGTTCTTGAGCATTTACCTCCCCCTTTTGGCTCATGTAACACACCTGAAGTTTCCTTGTGCTCATAGTACATCATCCTGAGTCTGCTTTTGCCTTTAGAAGATGTCACTGCTGTCAACATTCGTGAAAAGATTCGTGCGGGCTACGGGCAGGCTCTAGTTTAGCTGTCAACAACAGGAAGCTTGATGACGACGGCTGGGAGGCCTTAGTACTTGACCACGTATCAAGAGGATGACATGTCAGTAGTCTCTTAGCATCGTCTGAGCGACGCAACTCCACCGTTGCGGTCAACCTGGCTCAAGTCGCCTAAAGGTGATTTAATCTTAAACTTTCGATGCCCCTAGCTCCCGGCCCTGCATTGCATGGCAAATTCGCCACAAATATGTTTTTCGGTGTGACTTCGTACACTGAAATTAGATCGAATTCGATTGCCCGCGAGAGCAGTGAAAAAAATGTACATGTCTTTCATACCCACAGCCGACTAGAAAAGAATGAGGCTAATCATGGAACCCATCAGGCATGCGATGTCCATCATATGAAAGTTTGCCGCACTTATGCCCACCCATTACTCCTGGTCTCATCATGGCGCCGCGCCGCCTTCGCCTTGGGCGCTTGCCCGTTTCTAAGCCCTTATGTAAGGTGGGAAGGGATTCCTTTCCAGGACTTACGCCACAGCCACAAAATCGCCAAACGTATATTCGCGATCACGTGTTTCAGACTTCGTGTCGCGTTCTTCGTGCACAAATTTGAAACAGACTTTTGTCGTGCCGCGACATGATCCACTTATTTCTCCTATGGATATTGCAGTGTTACGCTGTGATAATTTCAATGGGTGACGCGCAAGAAAGTGCCGCCCTACTAGTAAAACACTCTAGTCCTCGTTGATCTGTAGATAACACTAGTAGAAACTAGAAAGAAAATTTCACGTCCCAGACTCTTCGACGTGGTACAAGAATGAAGGCGTGGTGCAAGAAGAATTAAGACGACATGGGAATTTTCAATAATTCAAGATATAAACAGCACCTTCAGGTGTCAAGATGCAGTGTCTGCACAGCAAAGGGGAAAATGTTTGAGATGCGATGGCGACACCAGGGGGAGGTCTGAGTTCGGTGCTGACGAAACCCAGGTCGATCTTGCCATCCTTATCAGGCTTTAACTTGCTATCCATTAGGGAGGCAGATGGAGATGAGTGATCGAGCGAAAGGAAGAATAACTTGTCGTCGCATATGTCCATATAAACTCCCCTCAATGCGGCAAAGATCCGGGCATCTGTAATGGGGACTAGGTCTCGGTCTTCATCGTCGAGAATTGGAACTTTGTTGGGGAAGTTCTTTTTTTTAGGAAGACCGCTCTCTGCAACCTCGAGTATGGCCAGATGGAAGGCATCGATCGCTAAAAGACGAGTTGGCGAGTGTAGATGCGGGATCAGTGGTGAGAACCTGTCGTAGTCGACATAGAAGCAGTTTTGAGATTCCAAGGGACTTATGACTGTCAGAGCCGGACGGATCTCCTTCAGTCGGGTATCTCGGCTCAAGGGTTGCAGTTGAGGGAGATTATAAACCATAATGCGATGTTCGAACGCATATAGGATACAGTCCGTGTAAACGAAAACCTGTGGTATCATTCAAGAGTTGTGCTTCCTCAGAAAAAATGGACGTACGCTAGATTCTTCAAACCCGGTGCTTGTCAAACCGACAAAGAGAGCCGCCTGGTTTTGGACAAAATCCCAGACTCTAAAGTACGATTTTCCGTTGTTGTTGTACGAAAGCACTACATTTCGTGTCTTCGGGACGAGAGAAACGTGAAAACGTGTTTTAGGATCGGAGCAGGGCACCTCATGCCAAGAAAACAGAGAGATTCTTATTTGCGGCAAGAGAGTCACCTTGTGAACCAGGATTCGGGTACTAGAGGAGTTATTGAAAGAACAGAATACGGAGGAAAAAGTGAAAACGTACGAAGCCAGGCCCCTTTCCAACGAAATGGTCCACATGGTATCGATCTTCTCTGGATCAGAGAAAAAGAGCTGGAGCCGGAGCTCGTCCATTCGCTCCAAATACCGAGCGAGTGCCAGCAGAGGACGTCCTTTCTGCAAATTTAGTCCCAAGTCCCACATGGTAAAAAGGGTTGAATCAGGGAACTCGACGTCGTCTGACGACAGCGTCATGAGGAACCGTCCTCCGGGCGCAAGATACATACTATCTACGACACCGCTCGTGTAGATCCCAAGCCTACTCTGATCTGCTTCGATGAGACAAGCGGGAAGGACGCGGATTTCATGAGGCTCGATAAATTCTTCGTTGCGATGTTTGATCAGCTTCGCGAGTCGTCGTGGTAATCGAGCCAGGCGTTCCAAGTGTTTTGCTGTGAGCCTTTTCATAGGATAAGTCAGCTCCGTGAATAGCTGAGTTGCCGCAATTCTGCGCAGAGCAGCCATCCAAACGCATTTCATTTGCGTCGCACGCAGAAATAATCTGCAGACCTGGAAAACTTAGAATCAGAGCATTCAGACTGGAATTAGGAAAAAGACTTACCTGTCGGTATGCGATGATATCCCTGGGGGGAAGGTGTGCAAGAATTAGTATATGGACGTCGAGGGGCAGCATATCCAGTGTGATTTCGGGATTCGATATCGATTCATCAGTATGGTCAGAACTGAGGATGAAAGACACAGTGGCCACTGGAAGGCCGGAGGACGACATCGACGCGTTGACACAAAATAAGACTGGAATGGGAGACCTGGTTCGAAGGGTGGAAAGAGGGAGGTACTTATATGTGTCCAGCAGCTGACATTATTGATCGGTAGATTAATCTTCTTTACACCTATACGGCCGTTCCAACGACATTTAAGTTAGAATTTCCGGATGTAAAGACTTCCTCGCGAATCCAGATAAAATTGGCGTAACTTTAATCTCTGCCACGCAAGGACAGCTCACGTACATCAAGAAATGCATTAACACATAATTCAGAGACGCCTGAACTTGGGATTCAAAGTGGTATGTCGAAGTCTGACGCGTCTCAAAGCATTCGCCCAAGGATGGGCTGACATATATACCTGGCAAGAGATCGAGCCTGGGCTCAAGTGAATCTGTCGCACAAACTTTGATCTAGGATGGACAAGGATCAGACGGTGTATCGACAGAGAGAAAGCAAAGTCCGATAGCAAAGGAAAGCTCAAACGAACTTGTAGCAATTGGTCGAAAATGACGTTATGCCGCATCGTCAGATCCCGATTCGGGTGCGCATCAAGCTTTTCTGGCAAATTTGTCCACAATCGCAGGAGAAATACGTCGCCCTTTCAGATGGCAATTCTAGTCCGAGGTTCGGGATCCAGATCGAAGGCAGAATCTATCATGATTACATTATTGCACGATGCCAGTGTCAAGAGATCGAACAAGGGTAAGCGAAACGTGCCATGGGCAAGCATGGTGTAGACCTCAGAAATTTGAGAAAGGGCGCATCGTCTCCAACATCGTCTCCACCGATAGAGAGGCTGACACATTTAGCTCATCGGATGGCGGAATGTCGGACGCGTTGCAGTTGGTAGAAACTCTGCCATGCAGGAGTAGTTGACGAACCAATTTTTGGCAACTTGGTAAAAGGACGCTTGGATTTTTCATCACGTTGGAGCGGTAGCACGTCGGTACCAAATAGGTCGAAGTAGCCATTAGAGTACTGTTGTAAAGTCCGTCAAGGTGGATCGGTCAGCAGTCAGGAGCTCAACCGAAACGGGGGAAATGTAATGCAAGGTGACAAGCACTACAAAGTTGTTCAAGACAGGATTCGAAACGCGATCCCACAAGAACGCCTTAGATAACCGAGTAGACAGGGTGGGCGTAGTTAAGTGTATAGCCAGTGTAAAAAGGCATGACTCTCAGCTATCCGGACGTTGAGCACGTATCAAACCAACCCATTGTCGCCGATTAGCATAGTCGTGGCCTGCCCATCACAAAAGGGAGACTCAGGCTGGTACACGAGAATGGAAGGGGACCTGACACCTTGCTCCTGAATTTCGCTCGTTTCAAGCCCTTCCGATCTAAGCTCAGCATAAATGACCAAAATCAAAAACTGTGATAACGTCGAAAAACTTGTGAGATTATTGTTTCTTGTAATTTGGGTAAGGGACCATGCGGAAGCTGGGTCGGGTCGGCAATCGCAGGCTTGCAATTATTATCATGATCGAGGGTTCTTTTAGAATCCCGTCAATGGATGTCTCCTCACTCATTCGATTTGTTCAAGATCCTGACGCTTTTCGCTTCTGTTTTTCTACCCGCTTTCCAGGTTCCTAATTCGTCAGCAACCTGGTGCTTGATTAGACTTTCCGTACTTCCTATCGGTCAGAATTCCATCTGGGCCGAAGTTCCTAGCGAAATAAATTAACGTTTCCACCCTCGGTCAGAAGGCGACTCACTTCTAGGCATTCAAGCTCATCCCCCCGTTACAGAACGAGATTTGTCTCCATCCGCATGGCGGAAAGGAACGAAATGGACAATTTAGCTCCTGAACGACATGACGAGCCGCGTGCACCTATACAAGAAATCAGTAAAGTATATATATGGCTTGATCTCGCACACTCTTTCTCTGTTCAATGTTCTGCAGGGAACATTGGTGGACAAGATCTCGTCCAATGTCGTGGACTATTGTTGTTGGTCAACGCCATCCTATGGCAGATTTTAGCGTCTACATGCGTAGTCCAGCATATAACCATGTTATAGGCGAGATTTTGATCGGTTTTTCAACAGTGGTTTCATCTGAGGCCCTCACGCAGATTAAGAAAGGTCACGCACGTCACGCACTCAATTCGCACTAGTCAGATGACTAGTCGGATCACTGGACTGTTCGGCCCGTGACCGCCCTATAGTAAACAGCTCTTTTTTCCGCCGCGACTATTTTGCATCACGGACACGATCCCTTATGGTCTTCAAAATAAAAGAATCTCCTCCACCCAATTGCTTCCAACTAATGAGGTCCTTCCAAAGGCTTCCAGCACTGTACTCTACTAGGAGGTGCGGCTACCGCGACCGCCTAAACTGCAATGAACGTTTTTATTCGCCGTAACTTATCCTGGTGTCCCAGTGGGCAGTGACCGCATGTCTTCTTCATCCTACCGGAGTCACTGCCTACGTGCTATCGGATGGATGTTTCTTGAAGGTTCCTGTTCTCTGGAAGATCGTCTTTACACCTTTTACAACCTCGCGTCCGATTTCAGCCTCTCCTCCCTACCTCATCCCGAGTAACTGTTGTTCTCGCATTTCAGCAGCGGTGGGTACAGGAGATGCGATTGTCAATTTACTTGTCGTCTTGTGAGTCCCAACCTTATCCCCCGAGATAGATATTGGCATTCATTGGTTGAGGGTTAGTTACCATCCGTCTCTGCTCAGAACAATCAGGTGTCTTGAAGTCTTATCTTCAGTGAGTCTTCCTTGCTGTCGATTTGAGGTCCACAATATAAGTCCCCATCTCAACGCTTATGTAGGAATTGTCCTGACGACAGCCGTCAATCCAATGGGTGTTGCCCGGAGAATATTATCCAAAGCGAGCGGCTGATTGCAGCATCCATAAACGCGGGACATCCTGTATGTATCTAAGGCTACTAGGAGATCCACGCAGGTCATTCCAGTTGTCGGTCGGATTGACAAGTTTTGTGGGGTGTCTTACCCTCTGGCGCCTAGCTCAATCAATGTCTGGTGGAACTTTATTTCGCAATGTGTAGCGCCTCATCCCAGAATTATCAGCGTTGGAATTCGCGTGACGAGTTGACTACCCGATCCTGAGTTGCACTGCAACATGTGTACCTCATCAAGGAGAACAGATTCTGCGGACTAAAACTCTGAGGATTTCTCTTCCAGACGAAGTGAGATGCCACATGTCATTCCCCATGAAACAGCTTACTGAGCCATCTCGGACAATTTTCATTCATTGTCTGAGATGCGAACCTTTGCAATAGTACGCGACTGCCTGCTTCCATTCGTATGGCATGAGGTTATCTCAAAACCCAGAACAAGAACCTCTTCCTCAGCCAGCCCTTCCTTTTCTCAAAAGCATATTGCCAGCGGAGCACGAGTCCTCGGCTGGGAATTCATGAGGTGCTTGAAGACAGCGGACATCTTGGACAAGATATAGACTTATCCATTTGAACCTGCAAGCGCTGACTTCCCTGTCTTCCATCCTTAAGAATCGACTTTTCTTTTTCTCGCAATCAATAGGCAGTCAGTCTTCCGCACACTGTATGAAATTCTCGATGAATGCAATTTGTAGAATGTTGGACCATATTACAACAAGCGACCATCCCGGAGAGCAGAATCTTACTTTTCCAAGGGTCCATCTGAATCCATGCTCGGCCTTCTCCAACTCCTTGCACACCCTCCTTACATCCTCTTCGTCAACGTTGGGGATTGATTAATATATTCGCTGTCCTCCACCAGCTCGAAGCTATTTTTCAATTGTCCAATCATCATTTTTCCCCTTCACTTCCCCCATTCATTTATCTGCTTCGGCTCCAGCCTCCCTGTGGCATGAAGAAGGCATAAGAGAGCCTCACGACTAACGACACTGACTTCCTCGCCCAGTATGTTAACGCACAACCATGGCTCTAAGTCTCGTCTCGCTAAGAAGACATTCAAAGAAACGTGCGAAGCCCTGACCTAGTGGAAGTGAAGTCGCAGCGCCGATGACCAGGGCAACATCTGCACCGGCTGCATTACCAGATGTCACGAGGAAGATAGTTCAGCCTTCAAGGTGGAACTTGAAAGACCAAGAGATCTGCAAATGCGAAGGAACGAGTAGAGGACTTCGTCGCGCGCATCCCGAAGTCATGAGAAGCCACATTACGCCCAGCATTCAGCACCAAGTCGTCAGGATGTACGTCCCTCTGGGGCAACAACGCCCTTGACCAGATTCTTTTCATATACGCATTATCTCCCAACCAGCACCCACGTCAAAATGCATTCACCATTCCAGGGCGACGACACCGCTGTTCCACGGGTGGCTTGAACTGTATCAGGCGGTGGTCAGCCCGGCACAGCCTGTGATACTCCTAGAAGGGGGTGCATGGGCGTCGCTTTGTGCCTCGATGCCCGTTCGTACGTCCTTGGAGATGGAAAGATCTCAGCGGAACAGTGTCGCGGGTTGTTTAACTTGAACAGGGTATTGATCAGACCACAAGAGATTCTGGACCCTAGGGGCAGTAGACATCGTTTAGAACAACGCAATGGGAGTTTGAGATGACGATGTCGCAAAAAAAGAGAGTCCTGACACTCTTTTGCAGCGGTCTTTGGAGTAATGAGTCAGAGGAGGTAAGCTGAGGGTTTTGACTGCGTATCGAGAGTTCAAGCACGGCACCTTTGAACGAAGAAGACAATGAGAAGGCGAGTACTTCTTGTCTGAATACAGAGAACGGCCTGGACTTGCTTCAGGTGTCAATGACGTAGTGCAATGGTCGTCAATATGCCGGGCAAACATCTGCAAAGTGACTGGGGCTGCATCGAGAGTCCCAGTGACTTGTGCAAGATGCACCATGTTGAAGAGGTGTAAAGCAGAAGTAAGCCACAAGGCAGGCATGATTGAAGAATGTAAACCATGAGGAAGGGAGAGGAGATGATTCTTCCTCATCCAACATATGGTGTCCAAAAAGCCACCAACCTTACAAACAAGGTTCGACGTCTGACTGCCAACCTTCGAGATAATGAGTCTGATTGTGTCCTCTACGTTGTTCCTTCCCTCTCGAGTTGACGGAGACCCTTTCCCTGCTGTCTAGGGGAGAGGTCAACCACCGCTCTGGCCTATATTCCTGCTGCCGAACATCAAGTGGTCCACCTAAACCATGCTAGCGAACGTGTCTATGCTTTTTGAGTAAGTGGCCCGTTCTTTCCTTGCCCTGAGATCGAACTCTGCTGGGTTGACAGACGAGGATGGCCTCTCTCATGATGACCAACGGGGTCGTCGTTTAACACGCTGACGTCAGGATGAACTGACCCTCTGCCCTCAGATACCAGCTGTGCCTTCGCAAAACCCTTGCTTGTCCTGATTTGTTAAACAGCAATAAGAGTTCCTAACGATAGGTTCAGGTAGGGGGATTTCCCTGTCCGAATAACATTTCTGACCTGTCCACCTCTTCAGCTTCCACGAGCGCTGCTCAACTTTGCCTGGTATCATAGCCAACGGAGCTTCCTCCGCGAACCTTCGGAGCTTGTTGCCAGTCTCCCGAAATACACTCATTGACTATGGTACCTAGCTGTCCACGTCTCGCGTCCGTGACTTCCCCACTCAAGGGATTTAAACTTGGCCGCGGGACGCTAAATACCCTTGGTCAAACCCGGCGAGCTTCTCCTTTGAGGCAAGTTGAAGTTGCTGACTGAGAATGAGATTGTCTGCAGGAGGTTCATGAGGTGGCGTGCCATGAGTAGCGCCGAACTCGGGCGGAGGGTGATGACATTCTTGAAGTAGGCAATGATTCGATACACTGGAGCCTCCTTGAACTTCTCTGATGTTTACGCATCCTGTCATCTACACAAGCCGATCGTGGTATTAAGCAGTCGCCGTTGCAGGCGACGCCTTGCGGATTGATTAGATAGGGAGTGCTCGACGTCCTGTCATGATCATCTGTATCAAAACCTTTGTACATGACGACAAGGAGACGAGGGATGCCAAACCACCAGAATAGAAAGACAAAGCATCTAAGCATGCCCTGGAGTCAATGACATGGAGACGATGGTCTCGGTCTTTCCGATTTGAGATGTATTTGAGGTGCATGTTGAGACGTTAGCTGTTGCTTGGCTGGGCTTTGGCTGATGGATAAGGCATCATGCAATGTACTGAGGCGGTAGAAAGCAGATAATAATTGCGTAAGCGTGGTCCTGAAATCAAAGACGTGGATGAGACGATTCATTCTGGAAGGAAGGAAGGATTTATTACCGGGGAGGTCCCAATCAGGAACGACCGGCCCGTCAGTCTGAATCGAACCAAAAGCTGGATCGAGAAGGTCTCAATGAAGATGATGCAATGATGTGAGAGGTCACTTGAGAAAGCAAACCAGTGGACCATAGATACGCTGCTACTAGGTGAGAAAGATCAAGAAGCGGTGGGGTGTAGAAGTGGGAGATAGTACGCGGGTTGCGGTGTCGGTTGAGGAGGTACGAGAACTTATGACACAAAGCCCAGCCAGGCTCAGACGGCGCATTCTAATGGAGTGACGGGTGGTATGTGGGAACAAGAACGAGGGGTTCAAGTCCACTAGAGGCGCATCAAAGTTGAAATTATAGAAATTTTCAAGGTGCCTGGAAATTGGTCGTCTTGACAAACTGGATGTGTTGGATGGAACTACTGAAAATATCAGCCAGAGATAGCATTACACGACGAAATACATGAACTCAACCATAAGACAATGCTAGACGACAGTGACCATGTGTGCAGAGCAAGGACGTCCTTCACCTCCCGAGACGGGGATGCCGCATATGTGGGAACAGCAAACAAATAATGGGCAAGGAGGCCCCACCATCTGCCTCCAGGGAAGTCACGCTGTCTCTGGGCGGAGAGATTGCTGGGGTTGCGCTCAAGCAGCCTCGTGCAGTCAAGCGATTCGTTGTAATACGGGGTGATGCCCATCGTTGGCAGCGGCATCTTGACAGACCATAGAGTTGACCATGACATGTTGGGCTTTGTGAGATATAGTCCGGCGGATACGCATGTCCCGCCCCTGGCCTATAGGCATTGTAATGATCAGAGAAGTAAGAGGGCACAGATGTCGAGGGAGTCACTAACCTTGAAGCTAAATATGTCGAGCGGAGCATTGCTAGATTCCGGTACTTCCACTACTCATCGCTATGACCTAAACCTCCCAACTATGACACCCGTCACCTCCACGGCCTTGTTGAATTCTTCCGCGACAGCATAATCTTGCAACTGGTATCCCTACTTGTAAGGGCTCGATTGAACGCCTCCTAACTGACTGGGAAATACCACGCTGTCCATGTGCTCCTCCATGTTCTCCTTTCCGATGTCGAATATGGAGGTGTCTGAACAACATATCTTCAGAAAACTGCTTGACAAGGATGGAACGGATTGCCTCAGCAGTCATCCTTGCTGTTTAGGCATTTGAGGTGATTTGAGGGTGGCGATGAGAGTAGTTGTACACGCCCTCTCATTCGATTAAGGCATCTGAGGATGAAGTCGTTCGCCTTTGTCGAATAAGCGTACGTCAACTACTCTTTCAGTACATCATCGATGACGCAGTAGATGAAGGCTTACTCAAAATCCCCGATGATGAGAAAGGCCACAGAACATAATCTATGCGAAACGGTAGCTTGCTCCAGATTGCGGAGCTAGACAAATACGAAAAGGGTTGACAAAGGCGGGTCAGTTGGGGTCATACAGCTGACTCCGATGGAAGGATATGAGACAGGACACCGCGACAAGCTCAAGGCTCAAGACAGGCAACTGAGCGACTTCGAAAATGAATGAATGAGCCTGACGACTTCGAGGCATTGAGGTACTGCATACCTTATACCAGTCCGAAGTAGAACCGCGGTTGAAAACATCATTGCCAATGGGTCTAATAAGACACCAGATTTTTAGAGATCCTAGCGAAAACGGTCAGAAAATATCTTTGAGGACATAAGGTTCATGAAACTAACCCAAATGTGAAGGCCGGTGTAAGTATGTGGACACGCGGACGTTGCGCAGAGACAGGATGGCCGTTTGAGGTGGCATCATTTTGGAACTCGGGTGGCGAACTAGTTCTGTAAACCGGAGATCACGCATAGGAAACCTGCAGACCACTGCCAGAGGACCGAGCTCGCTGGCCAGAATGCTCCGAAGACTCGGCAGCGGGATCTCAGCGTCATTTCCGATATTCATCGTAACCACTTATCCCCCCATCCCAATTCCCTCGTCTCTTTTACGACCTTGTCAACTCTCAAACTCCTTTCACGACTTCCCTTTCCCTATCGTACCATGGCGACGTCTAGCTTCTCCACTGGCAATGGCTGTCGACGAGCGCAGCTTCAGTGCTAACCACTGCATTGCTTTCTCGCCTTGGATGTAGATGACGCGCGGGAATCCGGGCTTCGCAGAGCCAGCATTACGGCAGAGACATTCGCTAGTTGGGGGCCATGAGGTGGTGAGGACGCTGATGTCGCCGGAAACTCGCTTTTTCGACTCGCATTTCACTACGTATGTCTTCGCGTAGCACAGGCAGAAGCTTCGACGACAATAGTTCGTGAGTTGGACGTCTGACAACAACTCAGACAGCAGCCTGGTTGACTGAAAGTGTACCCAATCCTGACATCTTCCCGCGATGAGAGATTTGGGTCCTCAGGATAAAGCTTGGACGCACTCGTCCTGGCTTCTGCCCCATCAGCGGATAGCAGGCGTCCGTTGAGTGACCACAAATCTCGTTATGTAAGGAGCTTGATCAAAGGAAAACACGAAAGAGACCAGGTCATCATTGACAATGCCGAAGTAAGTAGGTGAAAAGGAGTAGGAGGCTTGAATTGAGCAGAGTCACACTCAGTGATTTCTTCCGATTTGGTTGTTATGTAAGTACCTCTGTTGGCCTATCATGAGTATGAAAGAATCGAGCGTGCCAACTAATCTGTAACAGTAAATTTCAAGCTTGCACCCTGTCAGCGTCACTCACTATATGACTGGTGGGTCAATACTCTTTGAGCGTCACGGAGGGAAATAAGGGTTCAAAAATCGACAAGATCATAGAGATAGGGTTCTACACGAACCAGTTTAACCAGACTCTTCGTAGACTGCAGCACTACACCTACACTGATATGCGCCCAAGAAAAGGTATATACCATCGATAAAATATACATACTCGCGCTCATGTAGTCCATTATCGACGTGAAAGAGCTGTCAACGGCGTGTTTCGTCCACGTTGTAGGTGCCAGAACCAATGCCGTATTGAGCCCCCATCTGATAATTGTGTATAGCATTTTCTGAATTGCCCGGAGATTGTGACTGCCTTGGCATATGCGAGGGATAACTTGGCCAACTAGCTTGCAAGAACTGGTTTGACGGCTGGGAGCCGTTCAAACGTACAAAAGGAAGGGCACCCGACACCCCGCATTGATGGCTTGAACCCGCATTGTCTGCATGAGGAGTAGCAGAACCGAGAACCTGATTTCCCGACGGAAGACCATAGGTGAATGATCCTCCGGGTTGGGGTTGCGGCCAATACCCCGCAGACGCCTGCACGGACATGACATCAGGTAGGCAGGGCGACTGCTTCTGTACGGCGATGGCAGGCTGCGTTCCTGCAGCTCTGTGAACTTCACAGTGAAGTAATTGAGTGTCTGTTTCAGAGTCAACAACACCTGGAAGAGAACTTACAAGGTCTGCTTGAGTCTTGTGTATCTGGATGAACCACAGGCCAGCGCTGATGATCTTCAATCCGAAGACGCTTGGCACCTCCGTTTGCTAGAGAAAAAAATATTGAGCATATATTGATTGATAGGAGAGATGGATGAGAGGACCGTCATCACGCAGGTCGTTTTGGAAATCGACGGAGTCAACACGATGGCGCACGAGTCCAGTTCCAGAGAGGTCATACTCGGGTTTATGACTGGCCAGGCTGCCGTCCTGATTTGGAGTTCTGGATTCGAAAACCATCTGGCGCTCGGCTTCGACCTGTTTTTCAATATCATTCCTTGAAGCCGATCTCTTTCGAATGTTAGACTGATCTATGTCTTCAGGTCTCGATTTGTCAGGGACTTCCAGTGGCCTTGCAGCTGATGGTTGGATGGCGAGTGCAGTCAGGCGAGGTGGACCATTTCTATCACAAGTCTTCTCTGCATCCAGAAACCTTCGTCTCCCATGAGTAAATTGCGAATCGGGAGATGGAGGGACTCCAATGATTACGGGCTCCGATTGGGGAATGGCTGGTATTTCATATATAATTTATCAGACAGATGATGACAGTGGTTCACAGCGAAGCTCACCTGTTGTGGATTTCCTCACTATTCGAAGGGGAAAGTTGGGATCTTTGAGGGACTTCAAGAGCGCGATTTGTTCATCGACGGAAAGCCCGGCAACACCCTTTCCTGTGTGACAATCACATGCAAATGGTACCTCCTCGGGCCAGTTCTCGATTATCCAACCTTGCTTTGAGAGCATCATTGGCAACTTCGTCAGGTATATCTTCTTCTTGAGCTGCTCAATGTTGCACGGTTCTTGGAGATATATACGTTGTTACTCGCTCGTTGGGGGAAAGATATTTACAACTTACCCGTGAGCTCAAGCAGTCTTTGCTTCAGTTCTTGCACAACTGCGCCATCCTTGACCTTTTTTCCCTGAGCTGGATCTACCGACTGACACCGAGTAGCCCTTATTTCTTGGATGGAGGGTGTAACGAAACGGGAATCGGCAACGCTGTGCGCGTGCCTATTTGCTCCTTTTGCAGTTTCCATCTCAGTTGGGACGACATGGGAGCCATCGTCAGAGGAGATAGTCTGCGATAGTTCACGCCGATCTTGCAAGCAGGGTGGAATTTTCGGTTGCGACCGCTTGGAAACGCAATCACTGCCATGCGTCAGACTAACCTGTACAGAAGATCAAAGAAAAAAGCTCACTAGGCATGCGCTTTCATGTGGCCAATAATTTCATTCGGGGAGATGCAAAGACGCTCGGCAAAGAACTAGAACAAATGTTTGCTCGAATTTTCCACTCGCAGACAGGGTAAAGAGCGTCGCGCACCTCTGAGACCATAGGCGAGCAGATTGTCGCAGACAAATTCTGATCCTTGTGGATGTCACTTCCAACGGCGCAGGCAGCTGTTTCGAACTGCAGAAATTCGCTAGCGAATGTGCAGATAAATTCAAGCTTCTTAGTGAATTCCTGGAACTGATCACCACGGTGGCCGATTTGGTCAGCAATGCGACTGATACTCCATCTGTCCAATAGAAAAGATTTATATTGAGGATTTGCTTCTTTGAATTGTTCAAAGGCCTTCTCGATTACACTATCCGAAATCTCGTCATCTGAATCAGCGTTAGATGCTGAGATAAACTTTGAAGTAGAGAGAAAGGATGCGTACCTTCTGCCAACTCCAGGCCAGGGACACGCTTGAGCTCTTCCCCGACTTGTGATGCAAAATAGCTCCGATACATGTCAAAAAAGTCTACGGCTTGGACGTCTCGTAAGCCTAAGTGATTAATGATGTCTCCCACCCTCAATCCAGTTGCATTGCAGATTTCAGTGATTTGCACATCGAGTGCATCCAATGCACCATCTGGGATGTTGACAGACCTTAGGGACGAAGACGTAGACGAAATCGGCGAAGGTGAACGCTTTGCGTTGTGATCTGGCGTTCTTAATGGAAGACGGCCCGCACGAGGTGTTTCAAGGTGTGTGTCCTCCGGAATTGCCACAGCGTCGTCCCTGCCAGGGCGTTTCCCAACTGTGTCGTCCTCAGTGAAGAACGGGATACCGTCATGACGCGGTACAGATCTCTGTCTGGACAACATCCCAAGGTCGTGTTCAAAAGGTGCGGCAAGGGTCTGGTCTGCGAGAGGGACATAGCCTGGCGTTTGCAACCTAGGGCCACCACGCTGTTGAACATGTTCCATGGGTACATCGAGAGCATCCTGCTTAGATGAAGCCCTAGGTAAATCTTCGAAAGGGACGGTACGAGTCGGGTCTCCCGGAGGAACATAGCCTGGCGTTTGCGACATACGACTACCAGGGTGTTGAAAATGTTCCGTCACTACATCGGGAACACCCTGCCCCGATGAAGCCCTGAGTAAATCTTCAAAAGGGACGGTACGAGTCGGGTCTCCCAGAGGAACATAGCCTGGTGTCTGGGACACGCGGCTACTAGGTTGTTGAGTATGTTCTGTCAATATATCGAGAGCACCCTGCCCAGACGAAGCCTTGAGTAGATCTTCGAAAGGGACGGCATGAATCGGGGTTCCTGGAGGAACATAGCCTGGCGTTTGCGACATACGACTACCAGGTTGTTG
>NHYE01005312.1:0-21305 GCA_002938385.1 Gymnopilus dilepis | reverse complement strand
AAAAATAATGGACAAAGGACGCCCGTATTTCCCCGTTGAATTGTTCGGTGGCAGTCGCTGCGGATCATGATCACAGGCTGTAAGATCACCCGTCAGTAGTAAGGTCCCAAGGACTTGAAGCTCTTGAAGGAGCAAGGCGGCCGAACCTGGGCATCATTGGACGGATTGGACTCGAAGAAGAATGTAAGGGGCGGTTGACCAGAATATCTACAGCAATCTGCAGAACCCAACAAACAAAATCGTAATAACAATCT
This sequence comes from Gymnopilus dilepis, assembly GCA_002938385.1. Lineage (NCBI taxonomy): Eukaryota > Fungi > Basidiomycota > Agaricomycetes > Agaricales > Galerinaceae > Gymnopilus > Gymnopilus dilepis. The sequence continues at coordinate 21,051 of NHYE01005312.1, read as the reverse complement.
GTCGGCACAAGTGTAAAAGCCACTCACTTGGTTTAGAGGAATAATAAGAATCTGCAATCCAATGGAAAGTACGATTCAGCAGGCCTTCGATTATCACCGTCAAATCAAGCAAAGACATCGCTGAAAGGAACAGAGCCGTTAGCAAAGATCAGCGACACGCGGAGATGTCCAAAAAATCCTATCGATGGACAGCCTGGATGGCAACGAAGGCTATGAGCCAGTTGTGGAAGTCGATAGGTCCACCCTTCTGGACCGTACATCTGGGCGACCTGGTTAGGAATCAAAAGGATTGGAACTCTACTTGAACATCTTTTGCTCTCTGGTCCGACTGAATGAGTGGATAAGCGTAGATCTGCGAGGCAGGCCTGCATCGAACTATGATCATTACCTTGTAGATGGTCCTCACGTCAAGCCAGTACTCACAATGGTCAAAGGTTTTGATGGACGAAGATAGACGCGCCAAGTCATGATCTACGAATGCATGGTCTTCTTGAAATCAGGTCAGAGGATTCGAAGGAGCCTCATCTGGACCCTGTCCATACATTGAATTGCAATGATCTCGCCTGTCAAGGTATCAGTATCAGGCTTTGCCAAACAAAGAAATCACATACGAGACTAATGTCAGGACTTGCATTGTGGACAGTTTAGAGACAATTAATATAAGGTTATCCCTGTCTGATGACGACGGCTGACAAGTCGGCGAGTCGACGAACTCAAGAAAAAATCAAATGGTATCACGTTCCGTGGGTTTCAGTCAATGAAGCGGATAAAAAGGCTCTTTTGTGAAAAGGGTTGAATTAGAATAGATTTAAGAACAGGCACGGCCAAGTGAGATGTTTAAAAGTAAAGGGAACGTGGAAGAATGATGGTTTCGCGAGGATGTGAGAACAAAAAAGGCGAGAGATATGAAAACCCAGAAAACCCGTATCGAAGGACGAGGTGATATTTAACGCTCTGATATCGAAGCCAGATAATCGGAGAGCTGGAAAGTATCAGTATCAGTAATACTTCGGATTAATTTCTAGATAACTGAACGGACCTTCAATGCCCCACTTCTGATATTTTCACCAAGGCTCTGCACTTCAGGCGTAGCGAGCACCCTGGAGATGGCATCCTTCGCGGCGGTCTCAAGACTCGCCAAGCTCCCGTCGCCCAGCAATCCCTCCCCACCCCTATCATATGCCACGCCCTCACCTTCCTCCTCCTCCCTGCCGAAGTATTGATTGGACGAGATCGAAGTGGCTCCTTGGAAGGCCTGCAAACGGGTCTGGGCCTCGCGTACGTTATCTGCGTCGTAATCACCTCGCCCGAAGAACATGTCGGAAGAGATGGCCTTTTGGTTGCCGAATTTCTCGCGGGCTGTTGTTGGGGCATCGTCGACGACGGGGGTGCTGTAGACAATGGAGAAGACTCAGGGAAGCGGTTTGCATTCGTCACAGAGAGACTGACCTTCTTGATGGCGTGCTAGCAGCGGCAACGGCAGCGGCCGCCCCAGCACCAGGGATAGCACCAAAACCTAGACGGGGGAAGGCAGCTGCGGCCTTGGGGTCTACGGTCTTTTTCTCACTAGAAGCAGCCGTGGCATTGGCTGGCGTTCCAGCAGCCGAGCTAGCCTTCGAGCTCACATTGAGCTCCTGCATCTTTTTCACCCACTCAACATGCTCTTTGTCCTTCCTCGCTTTCTCTTCAGCTGCCTCTCTCTCCCTGTCATAACCGAGCTGCTTAATCCTCTCGGCTTCTTCGAGAGCTTTTCGCTCCGCTTCAGCGAAGTCGACAGGCTTGGCTTTGGATGCACCTAGACCGAGTTTTGATTTCTTCGGACCAGAAGCAAGGCTGCTAGCGGACCCGGTGGAGGACGCCGAGTTCAAACGCGAGGTGCCAGCTCCGAGACGGGCGGGCCGAGCCGCAGAGGAAGTGATGGTGCGAGGTGTGCTAGCAGCGGTCGAGGTGGAGGCGGTGCTAGGGGCCGCACTGCCTACACTACTGGTTGCGCTAGCAGCGGATGGTGTACGGCCAATGATGGGAGGAGTTGATATGCGCGGGGTGCCGGGATTGGATGTCTTTGGCGTGGCTGGTTTCGACCAGGAGGTGAAGAAGTCGTCATCCGTCTCTTCCTTTGCTGGAGTTGCAGTGAGGGCCTCCATGCCTTCTACGATGATACCTTGAGGGAACCTAGAAACGTTGTCTGAGATTGCAAAAAAAAGTTAGAGTGATAAAGAACCGACCTCGCAACATCTTCCTTGACACGCTTTGCCAGCTCCTCCTTATAAAGTTCTGCAACGCGGCTTGAATATTTCTTCTTCGTATCCGAGTCATTCAACAATGAAGCACCACCATGCTTGGTGAAGAATTCCTTTGCAGAAGCATTTCCTCCAACTTTCATTGTACGTAACTGGTTGAGCTGCCAGCTATCGAGATTCGTAGATCTGTCGTCCGAGTCAGTGCTGCTCGTCATCAGGGGCTGATATCTACGCACCTCACAAAGCTGATGTGCACGCCCATATTCCTGTGCACACTGGAGCATTCCAGACATATGTATACTCCAAAGGAAACGCTAGACCATGTAGGATTCCGAGCGTTGCAGTCAAAACATGACTAATTGTATACAAATTTTGACGGAAGGATTGTCAGATAAAGATCTGTGCAGGTCAAGGGAGTACGATGAGTACCTTGTTCGCCTTCTGAGATAGTAGAACCTTGAAGACCTGCTCCGTGTCTTGTTTTGTCGGTTCCGCCATGGATGTTTGAAGGTAACGATGAGATTTGCCGACATCGCTGTCGTGGCCAATTCTTGCTCCGGCGATATGCGTGACCACTTACCTATTTTGGTACTTTTCCGGCATGGAGGCCGGACGCCTTCGAGAGTGCTATAAGCTTATGGCAAATGACGAAAGAAGGTGTTTCTCTGTATTCCACATCCTGGAATGAGGTACGTGGACGGAATTGTAAGAGGACCCAAGCTGAGAGTAGACCCACAAAGTAGCCAAGCAGTCTTTGCTTTACTGACATCAATGGGCAATGGGTAATCTTAGAGTTTTTGCCTCCTTAAGACGAAAAATCGTCGTTGAATATCTATATAAACTGAATAGATCAAATGAAAAAATAGCATGCCAAGGCTGTGAAGATGTTACGACCTTGCACCCGACTATCTATACACAACACGGCACTGGCGGCTTTTTTGCCTTTTTCGATGCGGGCGACTAATAAGACGAGTCACACTCTTGGATAGTGAGAAAAAATCGATGTTTATATTTCTTACTTCGAGACCCTTTGAGGCAAGGTATAATTTTTGTATGGAGGCAACATTTCCTTTCCAGATGAAATTTATAGAGGGTAAAGGGGCCCAGCCTGAGGCAAAATGATGGTGTGTGCATCTACCATGAGGAGACAAAGACGGTGAACGGAATTCACCGAAAAGATTTGTACTTGAGGCCCCGAATTCTCTCAACAGAATCCACAGCGCCCCTGTAGTCAAGCCAAATGTCTGTCCATCCAATGAATTCCGACATCCTCTCCGTAGTCTTCGAGAAGGCTATCGACAGTGGTTATTCGTCACTTTCGACAATACGCTCTGTCAATCGTGCCTGGTTTGATATAGCTGGGCATACTCCGACACTCTGGGCGAGGCTTGTGCTTCGTCAAAAGGTCCAATTTGTCGATATCGAGTACGCCCGCCTTCATATACAGAAATCCGGGGCAACCCCGCTCGATGTCACGGTGTCGCTGCCTGACGACCTTTCTTACCGCACCGACATGCCTGCTCTGGCCTTGCTGAGGCGAGCAGTAACAAGGATCAGATCGATCGTCATCACTGTTCCGTATTTCGAAGCATGGCACACGATTGTCACCTCTATTGGGGAGGGAGAATCTGCAACTGCTTTAGAAAAGCTCACAATTATTACTAGAGGCGACGTCGATGATGTACGCAATAATGGTCCATACACCACCTTTTCGACTGCCTTCACTCCTTCTCCACGATTGCAATATCTACAACTTCCAGCATGGCCCATCCCTGTGTTCCCGCCCCCTCAATTTTCAATCATAACGACTCTTGTCTTCGACACCCCGTTTTCAGGTCTCGATATTCCGCCTCTCTTTCCTCTCATTTTGGCAGCACCAACTCTCCAACATTTCAAGTTCAAAGCCATCGACATGGGAGCGGAGTCCGATCCGAGCTATTCCAACGTCCTCTCGTTGCCCCAGCTGATTAGCGCAGATGTAACTACCCCTGGATTTGGCATAGACCTGCTTGGCAACTTTTATGCGCCGAATCTGGTCGACGTCCGCCTTGATGGCTATCGCGATGTTGTACCCGATCATGTTTGGGGCGAGGATGATTGGGGATGGGACTTGCGACTCAGTGCGACGTCCATCCTGGAGAAGCTCGCAGGGAGAAGCCCACGGATACGTCGTCTCAACCTGCGCTATGTCCACTTTTTGGACCCGATAGGAGACTTCAATTGCATACTCGGCGGTCTGGCTTTCCCGGCGTTGGAAGAGCTGATACTCGAAAGATCAGATCTGCGAGACATCTCTCTGATAGAGAGTACCTCAAAACTTCCAAGCCTCAAGAAACTCGTTCTGCAAAGCTGCCATTACATTACAATAAAGGGAATTTATAGATTTCTTGAAGGGCATGCAACGGATGAATTTGTGCTGGAGGTGCGGGAGTGTCGCAGGATCAGTGAGACAGACATAAAGTCTCTCTCAAGACCCGATAGTTCTGTGGCTGAAAGGCACACTTAAAATTATGATGAATGGTCAATTCAGCCTTGGGAGTGGCATGGCTGTCGTGGGTGTGTACAGCGTGTGCACTTGGTGTGTACTTGATTCAATGGTTAGCATGGCGGTGAATAGACTTCCTTTGAAGGGTCCAGAGTATTTGCAAGATATCTCACGTAGTTACACCATCCATGAATTGAAGTGTCAACAATACTTACCTTTCACCTGCCAATGAAGCGCGCCCACGTTTAGCGCCGAAGGAAAGATCTCGTCCCGCCGCTCGGTCAGTTCCGATCATCCTTTGGTTCTATTTGTCCACTCGATTTGCTGTCCAACGTCTCTCTGGGAGTTCTTTGCTCTTACCTCTTTCTACGCCACGACCCTCGCCGTTCCTGTTTTCCGTGGAGTGGAATTGAATCGCGGATGTAAATCTTTTGCGGAGTGGTACGATTAACTGAGCAATTACGTGTCATTTGACGATCTGACAATTTGTTTGGACAAACAGGACCAATCTTCGTCGATGTCGGCGGTGTCGCGCCCAGAGAAATTGTTCCACTTTATTTCTTACAATAACGTACCCAGTGGAGTATAAAATGCCACCCGAAACAAGAGATATCTTCAGCTGGCCTCATCCTTCCCTTTCCGACATCTCCCCTTGAGTGACGAGCACAGGTTGCCGTTCACTTTTCGAAATACATCCTCCAACACCTTTGCTACCATGTGAGTGCTTCGTCTGTTGACTTTTTATGAGACATCGATCTAACAGTCACTCTTACAGTACGTAACAATGGTCAACCTACTACGTACTCTGAGCCTTGGGCTTTCCACCCTCGTCTTCGCGACGCTCGTCACCGCTTATCCTCACGTCCCACGAGTTGGCGAGCTCGTCGAGCACGTACGTTTCACCTAGACTGACTCATTCTGGGACGTCTTCTAATCCTCATTTTCAAGGACTCTGGCCACGGATCCCAACTTCACGTTACAGTACGACACGACCACCTGGGCAATGCAGTCCTAGCACCTGTAGTTCACGACGACGCTGCGAAAGGACGTGGCAGCGTGTCTGCGAAGGGAATCGGCTCTCTCACCTCTGGAAGGGTCCTCCTTCATCCTGTCGTCGCGCGGCCTGATGAGATACGTCCTGCTTCCGGGCCGCACCGTGGACAAGTTGCGAGCGCGCAACATGTTGCGAATATTCATGGCGGTCAGTTCAGTTCCTTTATTTCCGCTCTATAAGATGTCCAACTCAGTACTGACACGCCTTCCTCCTGATCAGGGCAGGAACTAGTGAGAGCACATCTACAGGCAGCAGATGCTTTGGAGAAAGGGTATCAAGCACACCGGAAAGCCGAAAGAGCTCACCTGAAAGCAGCCAAGAAATTCCGCAAACACAACAACCCTGCCGCTGCCGCTGCGCATGAAGCTGCAGCTGAACATCATCGTCAGTCATACGGTCTGCAGTCCATCAACTTCGCCGTCCAACACCAATCCGCCAACTTCGTCCGCGGTCCCAACCATCGCGCCCTACAAGAGGCTTTGGGACACGTACACGCTGCTCGACTAGCAGAAAAGAATGGCGAAGAGTCAGAGAGCCAGGCAAAAGCTGCTCAGGCGCATTTGAGAGCGGCCAAAGCGCACGATCAAGCTGCTTTGGAGCATCAACAGTATGGGAATGTGGCCTCTGCGCAGTGGCATACGCAGAAGGCGAATGACCATAGAATGCGGGCTACTTGGCATACTCCTGGCGCTGCCCACCCACCGAATCCGGATGCTTCGATGGAGTTCGCTCATAACTCGCAGCATCAGGCTATGGAGTCGAAAGAAAATGCACGTTTGCATCACCATCGCCCTGGACAGTGATATTTGTGTTCGGGATGTCGTTTACCATGTAATTATTTTACTGTCTGTGGTAACTCTATGGTTCTGCTTGGAGGCATAATACCTTTTTCTCTGCGTCGTCTGGATTACAACGGAATATGAAAGACAGACTTGCCTTGAACTTTTGCTGAATTTGATGGCAGATGATCGCTCTTTCTTCATTAGGGACGTCTGCAGTTCTAAAACCCGCAGTACTTGACGAATTTTAATTGGTCTTCCAAGGATGTACAAATCCATGAGGGGATGCTACAGAAGAGAGTATGGTGCTGAGCGCTGAGCGTCGACAAAGCGTCAAATTGAAACAAGTCCGAGATAGCCGATGTTTGCTCTTCTTTGTACACCTTACGCACTCGACGCGCTGGCATTGATGATCGACGCGACGACACCTCCAACACTTCTGATCCTCCCCAACACACATCCCCGATACACATCAAATTCCTTCGTGCCAAGAGTGGGCAAACCAGGAGCGGCTGAAAAGGCAGCATTATTGGTCTATAAAGACTCGACGGGTTCAGACATCGGTGAATTTGGTTTGGTCTACGACATTTTCTTTCTCTGACAATGCACAGTATCCGAAGTTCAATTCCAAAGAAACAATGCCACCTTCAGATTGACCGAGATCTCCTTCTCGGTTCGGCTTTGTTTGCTGCTCTAGGACCTCATTGAATAGCCGACATGGTTGAAAGGTTTCAGGCCCTTACACGAAGCACAGATTTCGCCAGGGTGGTGGGGTCCCTGAGGCAGCTGCTGTTTACCAATGGGTCAAATCGGGGCCGACGGAGAGTATAAGACGCGTCAACCAGGCATAGAATGCTTCTCCAGCTGGTCTCACTGTCTCTCCTGTGATCAAGGCGTGCACCGGTTGCCGTCATTGTTGAAGCACCCTCATTTCACGAATTCTCCCTTTCCTAGTTAGGTGAGTAAATCTTTTCGACGATGATGTCCTCGTTTCATATAGCTGACGGGAACCCCCAGCATCACACTTTCTCTGTATTGTCCCTGACGTTGAAAACATGGTCCTTCTTACGCTCCGCACCGTGAGCCTGGGTGTTTCCGCCCTGCTCTTCGCGACTACTACTGTCGCTATCCCTGCACCTGCACCTCCGATTGAGCCCCACAAGAACAATATTTACTCCAAACCTCAACCCGCGGGATATGCTGTACGTTTAACTGCTCTTTTTGCGACTTGGAAGATGGATAATCTAGTCTCATCCGTTCCTTTCTTTCGCTTTCCAGGCTGCTAATTACGGGTCTGGATACGGTCACCAGCCCATGGTCTCAGGACAGTATGCGCCCGTCTTTCCACATGGCTCTAGTCATCATCAACCTCAGCACAATTTACCGGGTCGACACGCTCCTGTCTTTCCCGACGACCATGATCACCGCTATCCTCAGCATGGTGCAGCTGTATCTCATCATGGTCCTTCTGCCTTGTCCGGACTCGCTTCTGGTCATGCAGCTCATCATCCAGTTCACCCTCCTCATGATGAGCATAGTCAAAGTATGTTTCCTTTCCTTTGTTCCTCGAGAGTAAGACATATCGGAGACTCATGTTTTTCAGTCCAAGGCTTAATCAAAGCTCATGGAGATGCTGCTCACGCACACGAGAAAGCCTACAAAGCGCATCTCGAAGCTGAAGAAGCTCATAAAGAAGCCGCCGCCCGCCATCTCGCCAATAGTTACTCCTTCGGGTACAGGATGCACACCAATGCAGCCAAGATACACGCTGACGCCGCGGCCCTCCACGCCGAGCGGTACCACATGCATCAGAACGCCATGCAGAACGTGCACGCACCCGACGCCGCCGAGCTACACCGCGCCCACCACAGCATCACCTACGCCCGCGAACGGAAGCAGGTCGCCGACAGGTCAAAAGGACACGCTGTTGCCGCGAAAGAACACCTCGACGCCGCTGCTGCTCACAGCGCCGTGGCTGAGGCGTACAAAGCGATGAGTGGACACCGCGCGGCGGCTTGGGAAAAGTACCATAGGGGCAAGGCGCAGGAGCACCAGAATATGGCATACTTCCACGAGCCGGGTGGCGAGCACCAACCGGAGGTTGGACCGTCGATTGAGCAGGCTAGGCTGTCTCGCCAGAAGGCAGAGGATGCGAGGAGGATGGTTGGGCAAGGGCATGTATATCATCCTAAACCGAACCATGTCCCTGGAAGTGGGAAGTTCGATAACATCCTCCATCATGATCAGTGATTCTTCAGTGGTCGACTTTGGGGAAACCAATATGTAGAGCAATACATAGGTGCAAGTCAATGTAGTGCTTGTTTACAAAGGCCCGGTACTGCTCGCCCTACCCAACTGTCGTCTTCGTCAGCTCCTGCGTACACAGCCGAGACCGTAACTCCTCATCCAGAAGTGCACCATTCTCGGACGCACCCCTCAATGCTCATCCTCTCACTTGCTTCCTAACCCCCTATGACCGCCCGCCGATCCTCATTCACTTCTTTCGGCCAACGAAGATAAACACAGCCGAATATGCTCCTGTCCTCTCTTACTTCAGCTATCGCTGTTGAATATTTGAATGCTGATAGTCGTAACCCCATGCGGGCCCACGACCTCCACTCCTCATCAGTTTGTTAGTTCTATGGGGACCGACTCACGACGGAATTGCCTAGCCTCTACTTCCGCCCCGGAGCACCCGCCAAAGCAGAACCTTTCGACATGCATCTCGAAGCTAAAGAACGCCTAATATATGCTCAAACTTTCATGCTTACTCCAGGTTTCGGTGTTTGATGGGGTAGATGGGAGAACAGCCTGTATCTCGAACAGTCTGCCCTTGTACTTACTATAGCTAGAGTACTGCCCTTGTACCGCCCTTGTACCGCCCTTGTACTGCAGTAGCCTCGTGTATCTGTCGTGCACGGTTGTACGTGACGTTACCTGCTGTATCCTGACAACGGTTTGTCTTACGAGTCGAGGACGTCTTCAAAACCCGATAACCAAGTTCTTGATTCTTACTCTATTCTCTGAGGTCACCAGTCAGCTCATATCTCCCTACTCTTTGAAGTCAACGCATTCTCATTTGACCGGTGACCTTCGATTCGATCTCCGATGGCAGAGCGCAATTCCTCGAAACGCGTGCGTCTGGTATGCTACCTTAGACTCTTTCATATTCGCTAATGCGGTTTTTCTGATGATGATTCCTTGGTATAGGCGGACGTCGACGATTGCGATGAACCTACCTCTAAGAGGCATCGTGTCGCGACTGGGTTGGAGCTCATCAGACCGGATACCGCGGGGTCAACCCTCCATGGAGCTAGGAGTTCAACATCCAACATGGACACTGTCGGAGGTGATAGTTTTGGTGCCATTTCCGGTGGCATCAATGGCGGGAGGCTTAACACTTACAATGTAAATGTTTTTTCCTCACAAGACGAGACTTTACTCGAAGGCAAGTAGAATCACACTTACAGTTACCGTTTCTCATGTTCATTCTACAGTACCCGAGGCCCTAACGCAGGCGGCCGCACACTCTGCCTTCCACAATTCTGGTGCTCGTAGTGACCCTCCTAGGTGCCATCCGAACACTCGAGTTGCCATACAGAAGAAAATCATGAAGTGGATTCGCGGCCTAGATCCCGAAACAAAAAGATTTTCCGTAATGTGGTTGTATGGACCTGCAGGATCGGGGAAGTCCGCTATTGCGCAGACTATAGCTGAAATGCTCGACGAGCTGAGGATACTACTGGCCAGCTTCTTCTTTGCCAGGTCTGATCCGTCACGAAATTGCTCCCGTTTTTTAGTCGCCACCATTGCATATCAGATCGCCCTATGCCTCCCTGGTGAAGTGGCTGGTCGAATATACGCTGCGGTCAGCAGGAACCCACACGTCTTTCGGCTCTCACTACAGGCACAGATTGCTTGTCTACTGGTCGAACCTCTGCAACCACTGGTTGAAACTGGATATTTCAACAATGACGGCAGTGCGCGGGCGGTAGTCATTGACGGCCTTGATGAATGCATAGACCATAAAGAGCAAGCAGATATCCTACTCTCGTTGTCAACGTCTCTTCATAAACACCGGCTCCCAATCTGTTTCTTCATCTCCGGCCGTCCAGATCTAGAAATCAAGGACGCGTTCAACTCAAGCATCCTGAATAGCCTCTCAACCCGACTTGCCCTGGCAGATGACTACCAGGCTGATAGGGATATAAAGTATTTTCTCTCAGAGGAGTTTCAGCAAATCAAGCAGACACATACACTGGGGAAAAGGCTGCCGGCTAAATGGCCTTCAGTCGAAACGATGGAGCATCTCTTACAGAAGTCCTCTGGTCAATTCATATATGCATCGACGGCTATCAAGTTCGTGAAGTCGAAGCGACATGATCCAGATGAACGACTGCGTATCATCCTCGGTCTTCAGCCGCCAGGAAAGGACTTGCCATTTGCCGACCTCGATGCGCTGTACCGTCATTTATTCTCTACTGTCGATGACTGGGAGAAGGTTTCCTTGATCTTGGCATTCTGTATACTGCGGGAGGACACTTCGCGGTTCACGACTGGCGCCATTGAAACCATTCTTGGCTTTGGACCTGATTCTTGCCACCTCTTATTGTGTGACCTCAGGTCGATTATCGACCTAGATAATAGAGACTCACGCCTTACCTTCTTCCATGCATCAGTCCAAGACTTTTTACTTGATCAAACCCGTTCGAAGGAGTTTTACATCGATCCTCCCACATGGCATGATAAACTCATTCGACGTCTTCTAGATTTTTTTCAGAGTGAGTCAATTCGAGTAAACCTTGGTGTTACTCTTGACAACTTTGTTGAAGGTAGCACCCCTTTCCAGTGGGAAGTTGATGGCATGGACGAAGTTGACCTCAAGATACTCAGGCTCCACATTGAACTTGCCAGTAGCTCGCAAGATCTCGAAGAAAAAATCCTAAACTTCGAGGTCCTTCGAGTTTACGATCATAAATTCCCGCCCCATGTGGCATACAGCATACCAGATTATCTCTCTATCATCAAGGATTCGGTTCGTGCATTTGTTAATTATTGTGAAAGACTTAGCAATTATCCACATCTCTGCAGCAACTTGAGTGGGCCACTGCAATTTATCAGAAGCAAGAGCATGCATTTCATGAACATCTCGTGAAGAAACTGAGAGGATACGGCGAGCGTCCTTTCGTTAATTTTCTCCTTCTTTGTATCAGCAGTGACGACTTCCTTGGTGTTCATGGACCTATCCTAAAGGACGGCAGGAAAACTTTATGTCTCTTTCCTGCAATGCACGACAGTCTGTGGGTGGAGGCCGGATGGGCTGGTGCTGGAAGTTCATACGTTGAAGCTCTCAAGGTTGCGGCCAAAGAGATCATATTCAAACAAACTGAGCGCCAGACAGTCACTTCCGCGGCTCTCTATGCTTTAAAGGAGGCTTCAGTATTGACTCAAGAGAGAACAGGTAAGGTCGTCTGATTTAATAAGCGGAGATTGATCTCAGACTTAGCTGATCCGAGTTCGTTTCTCGTATGTGGGTATATCTATCCTCAATGTTCACAATTAGTATACTGATTGCGAGCGACATTTTTCTGTGTTGCAGATCAAAAGGAGAGATTTTTCCTTGATAATTGCAACCATCTGCTGGAGAAAGCTGCGTGGTCTGAAGACCTCACCAACTATGCTCGAGATCTCGCATTGCCGCTAATTTTGGAGCATCATCCAGATGACGTTTTGGAGATTGACACTGCTACTCACAATTATCTCTCGAGGATGGGCATTGAAACTATACAAGACTATGCTTTTCTTTCTCTCCAGGCCCTGACAAAGTTCTCCAAATCTGAAGAGAGTGAGTGGCAAAAACAATCTGAAATAGTGAAGACTCTGACGGACTAGAATTGCTGTTATGAAGAAAGTCGCGGGTCCTTTGTAACGGCTTTTCTGTATTTCATCGAGAAAGCAGGGCACTCGGCGGGCCTCGTCTACAGCATCCAAAATTTTGCCATGTCACACTTTTTGGACCAGAATTCATGGGGAGTTGAACTCATTGACACGGCTTCCCGGGATTATCTTACAAGGATGGGCATTGCATCTAAGCAAGACTATGCCTCTCTTTCTTGCGAGGCCCTGACGAAAGCCTCAGAACTTCTGGATACGGCACACGAAGAAGAGCATTATACCAATGACGGTAAGAAAGAAAGAAGTCTTCCTCACTCAAATAAGATGACTTACTTAAAAGTTCATTCCATAGTTCGTGGCAAAGTTTGCTCTCTGATTCATAGTTGTCGATACCTGGTGAAGAATGCTAGTCCATCTCACGAGTTCATTGACTTTCTCCGAGGTTTCAAGCAGCACCGCTCACCGGAACCCAACCACCTGAATCAAATTCAAGTTGTAGAGCTTGACATCCTAATCTATGGTTATCTTGCAGAGACGGACAAGGCAGTTGATCTGGATTATATTTCTTTGGCCTATTCTGCCTTACGGTTGTTTGATTGGATGTCCAATATCCCGAGGGACCACTTTACTTCACACTACTGGTGCTATTTCACTGCGACAGATGTGGTGAAACATTGTACACGCATGCTGGAGAGAGCTGGACGATCCAAAAAGCTCGTCACCTTCATGCTGTATAAATGCCCATACGGTCCTTTATTGTATCCTTCCGAGACACAGATGGTCGAGGAGGCTCTTGAAGAATATCGCAAAAGAATGGGTGCCGACGGATCTCAGCCCTTTGTACCTTCCGCGGTAGACACCTGGGAATGGTGACTCACAAAGTAGTACAGCGATGCCTTGAACCATGACGCTGACAAGGAGTAAATCAACCGGAGCACAAGAAGACGAGGGAGATATGCATTACTGCTATGATATTTTTTTGATAATTATGACTACCCAGATATGATTATGCTATGATCCCCGTACCGTATTACTTATTTGTTCAAATGCCACAAATTCGAAAGCAGACCGAGCTCAGAAGGCGACCCAAGATGATGTCGACAAGACGAAAGTGAGTGCGAGGCAGTGCGGTGTTATTCAGGCACTGCTTTGACTGACAGCGAGCCATGAGCCTGAAGATCGTGATCAGTAGTCACAAAAAGCAGATCGAGCGAGATCGGACAAGAGTAGTGGGAGCCTGGACGACGGCGGAGCTGCTGAGAGCCTCACCTCCCTGCGATTTCGGAGAGGAAGGGTCGATGGAAGGGGGTTGAAGGTGAATGTACTCCCCGCACCCATCAGACAAGACAGCACCGAGGTCGAAGATGGGCGTGTCTCCCGTGCTCTCCAAACAGGTAACCCGCTGAGCAGGTGCAAAAGTTCCTTCCTCTAGCATGTCCATTACCCCTCCATCTGTTCCTTAGCACATCAATTGGAAGTTGAAGACCACAGCAACGACGATGACCACATGCTGTCCAACACCGGAGTACAACATTACGTAGGTCGGGCTGTACAGGCTCCACGCGGAAGGCTTTGCAGGTAGGGAACAGGCAACGGGATGTACATGAAAGTTTTCTCTCGCGATGCGCAACTTGACGACGACGGCGAGGTGTTGATTGTGCTGGTGAGCGTTGGTGTGGGCGGTGTCGTGTTTGTGGATTCAAGACTCACAACCAGGACGAACGAGATGAGCCACGGCGCGTTTGGCTCGTAAAAGTTTGGAGTTAGAAGGGAATGGAGGCGGGTGACTGCAAGTGGAGAGAGCTTGGCTAGGAAAGAACAAGGCCTGGCATCGGCGTAAGCACCCCCAATGTCAATCCCCTAAGCCTCAAATATCACGGGAGAGGGCGAGAGGGCGAAGGAGCCAACTGTACAAGCAAACCGCCGACCCTTCTAGCACAGTCAACCTCAAGGCGGTATAGACGGTAGTCAAGACGCCAGGCATAGTACAGCACGCCAGGGAACCACCAACCCCCAAAGCCCCAGCCCCTTCATGTAATCCTCGCCAACAACACTCCAGCGTCCAGATACCCGTGTACCTTGGCGTCCTTATCGACTACATCGCTAACTCCCATCGTCGCACCAGAGTACTACACTCAGTCGCGCACACACCGCGCCCACCGCCGCTGCAGGAGACAGCGACAACGCTCGAACTCTCAGACAGCATGACAGATCGCAGTTGGGAGGCCTGGCGAGGAAGCGTCGGCCAGCTGCAGGGATAGATAGGAGCTTCCTGGGTCCTCTTCAGCTAACCCGTGCCAGCAGCACTCCGGAATCCAGATTCCCATGCACCTCGACGCTCTATCGGTCACATCCTCAACCCTCCTGCAGTCGCACAATGGTACAAGGTCGATAGCGTGCAACACCCCGCCACCGCCGAAGATAGCGACAATGTTGAACCTCTTGAATAGAATTACAGATCGGCATGCCGAATGGGTAGGTACGCCGTTCGGGAGGACATTGATTCCGCTTGGACGGGATATGTACGGTGGTGAGTGGGGTGTGGAGGACGAGGGCCAGAAGAAAAGCAGGGATGGGTGGGGCCGACGCTGATGAGAGCCAGTTGAGGTTGTATGTTGGAGTTGAGGAAGAGAGGAGGGTCAGTCGAGAGATAATCGAAACAAGAATGTGGGGAGGAGAGAGGAATCGGGTGCTGGGTTACGATTAGCTGAAAGGTTAACAGGGGAAGCAGGGCGAGGCATACATTCAGCTGGACCGGTGGCTACATCCAAGTCGGAGGATAAGTATGTCGGAACGGAACGCAGAGATACTGGGACGTCGTCCTTGCTGCCATTGTCCCTTTAGATAAGATACTCTGTAATACATCTGCTACCTGCGCACTCAATGCGCACTGGCATAAGGACAGACATAAACCACGTGTATGCACGCACGGAGGCGACACCGAACCTGAGAAAGCGGTATGCTCCTTGAGGCGAGGGCTAGAGTGAGGATGTGAGTTGGTGAATTGTTTGGAGGAGGAGCAAGGTAATCGGTAGCAGTCTATGCTCCACATCCCGCTCGACCTAGAAACACTTGACCAAGTGGAACAATGATGTGCTGGCTGGATCTGCCGCGACATCCCATCCGACGTCGCCATCTTCTCCTTCTTTGCAACCCTTCTCCTCCCCTGTCTTCCTCGTCACAATCCATGCAGAGCAGACAGCGGCCTGGGGGCTCCTAGCATTCTCTTCGCTTCTCAGAGGTAGCTCAAGGACGTGGAGAGAGGGCTACTGGTAAGGTGGGATCAACGTCACACTCCGAAGCCTTTGCCAGAAGGGAGAGCGAGGAAGGTGCGAGATGATGGAGGTTGGAGTGAAAGTCGAGATGGAATTGATGGCGAGATCAAAGGTGGTGAGCAAATCGTCGTCCACTGATGTCCGCCCGCCCGCTCGGCCTTGCACACCCGAAGCTGGAGGAGGCGAAAGCAAAAAAGGGAGTGGGAGCGCATCGAAAGCTGGGACGGCTGTCGCTATTCAGATATGAGGTTGCCTCTTGTTTTCTCTTCAGATAGGGCATGGAGGAGAGATGGCGGAGAGTGGGTAGCAGCCGAAGAGGCTGAATGACGAGATCGATGACTTAGAGGGATGGAAACGTGCAGCTCCGAAGCGAGGGCGAAGGGTGACGTGGGTCGAGCCCCAATGGAAGTAGGATTGACTACGAGGGTGGAGGCGGGGGAAGGTAGAGCTTGAAGCACCGCTCACTGGCGGCTGCCTGTCCAATCTGCCACCTCCTAAGTACATGAAGCAGATACCCTCTGGTTCGATGGAGGCAACGGAGGAGAAAGAGGGAAGTAATTAGATGGATGTTGAACGTTGAGGGAGTCCGAGCCTGGGGGAAGTGGGATCGATTACGGGGGCGTGAGCGGGGAGGAGAGAGTTTGGAGCACCGCTCACTGGCGGCTGGTGCCCGCCTGGCGGTCCTTGTAGCTCCTGTAGGAGCTAAGCATCCCGGTGCTCCTGGAAGAGGCAGATTGGGAAGGTACGAGTAAAAGGGCATTAAAAGCGTGAATTTTCCTAGACACGCTTCCATTTACAGATACGAAATTGCCCCTGTAATTATTCTTGAGACAAGGAGGGGAGGGATGGACGGGGAGTGAGGATATGATTAGGTCAAGGGCTCCAATGACGAGATCGAATGGGCAACGGGCAGGTAGCCGCAGGTTGGAGGACATCGTGCAGCATTGAAGTGACTGAGACGTAGCTTGAAGGTAAGTCATCATCGCTGCGAAAACGAGAAAAGAGAACGAACATACTCTAGAGTCTACATTTCAGATGAACATCCATTGAAGCTTCCTGTCGGGTAGAGTACTAATTTCCTATCGCCTGGATTCAAAGAGTTCGAGGTTTGGCATGGCGATTGGACGTTGGTGAGGTCAGCGTAGGCAACTTGAAGGATATCGACTGGAAAGACATGAAAGAAAGAGCTTTGAACGTTCAAACGTTCAAGCTCAAGGTTCAAGCTTCTTCAACATGCTAGTACTACACAGCAAGAGCCTCGCTGGTTATCCAGAGCAATTACGAAACGATTCAGCAAGGGAAGAGTTGAAAATTTCTGAATGTTCATGCGTGAACAACCTGGTAGATCAAATTCTCTGCTGCGGAATATCCGTGATTACGTAAGTAATTCAAATTCTTGACTTCGGATCACTCTTTTTTTGCACCCTCTCTTTCCTGAGGCTGCCAGTGTGATCTCGTCATTATTGCGTTCGAATCGACAGAAAGCTCCTACACAAGAATAGACCTGCTCACAATTGGTCTGCATGACTCACGGTGGACTCGGATTGGCATGTCATCGATTCACCCTGCAGACCCTTCAATCTATCTACGGCGAGTGATACATACTCTTCAACACTCTTTTGTCGTTCTTCATATATATTTATTTTACAGGGGTTTTAGTGACCGAAAGCTCCTCCAGACTCGCGTGGCTTGCACAAAAGCCTTGAGTGGTCGCTCGGGCGGTGACGCTTGGGCTCACTTTGCTTTGTACGAAACCCTGTAACCAAATTGCAACGACCTACATATTGGATAGAAGCGGGCCTTTAAATCCGAGCGGACCGACCGCTTTCCCTGGAATGGCTGGAATCGATAATTCAACGTGTTATCGACCTCATCCCTCGTGTACAAGGTGTGTACAGTAGTCGGTGTACAGCAGCATGTCCCATCCGTAATCTGTTTTCCTCTCATCCATGTTTCTGAAGTCAAACATCCAGTGACATTGACTCATTATTGCCCCAACCTTCGTATCAATTCTAAATGCTACCGCGCAATCCTTTGAAGCGCACGCACCTGGCAAGCATAAATACCTCTCCTCTCGATGTCGTTTACTGAACTACTTTTCTCTTAGACAGTCACCGACGACTTTGACGAGCCTGTATCTAAGAAGCGCCATGTCTCTCCTCACATCGCTCTATCGACTACCAATACAACGGGAGACACATCGGACTCGAACCCAGCTGGAAGCGATGGCTATTTTGCTGGGATCTCTAGCAGCATCATCGGTGGGAGGAACAACATCAACTACATGCTGTCTGGGCACGCCCAGATCAACACTTTGCATACGCAACCAGGCAGTAAGTACATCACTCGCCCAAATCCACTGTCATTACACAACCCCAACTCGTTCACCTGTAGTACCCGAAAGTTTAAGGCAGGTAATTGTACCCTCTGCCTCCCACAACTCTGGCGCTCGTGGGGACCCTCCTAGATGCCATCCGAACACCCGGGTTGCCGTCCAGGAGAAGATCATGAATTGGATCCGTGGGCTGGATCCCGAAACGAAGGACTCCGCCGTCATGTGGTTGTATGGACCAGCTGGGTCGGGGAAAACCGCCATTGCGCAAAGTATGGCTGAAGCGCTACACGAGCTGAAGATGCTACTAGGCAGCTTCTTTTTCGGCAGGCTTGATTCATCGCGGAACCACTCTGGCTCGTTAGTCGCGACCATTGCGTATCAGATTGCTCTGCGCCTCTCCGGCGAGGTGTCTGATCGCATTTTCTCCGTGGTCGACAGAGACCCTCACGTTTTTCAACTCTCCCTGAAGGAGCAGATCAATTTGCTCCTTGTTGAGCCTCTGCAGCCGCTTGTGGAAAGCGGCTACTTCGACCATGATCACGCAGCTCGTGTAGTGGTCATTGACGGTCTTGATGAATGCGTCGAGCGGGGCCAGCAGGTCGATATCCTACAGTCGATCTCCTCCTCACTTCTCAAATGGAATCTGCCTATCCGCTTCCTAATTGCCAGCCGTCCTGAACACGACATCAAGCAAGCCTTCGGGCTGAACCCTCTGAAGGCTGTCTCAGTGCAACTTGCGCTGCATGACGACTACGACGCAAACGAAGATATCGAGCTCTTTCTCTCGGACCAATTCAAGGAAATCATGGAGACGCACCCTTTCATATGGGGCATTCCACCTGATTGGCCTACACAGTCAGCGATCCGGACGCTTGTGTTCAAAGCATCCGGCCAGTTTATCTATGCATCGACGGTCGTGAAGTATGTGAAGTCCATCCGACATCGTCCAGACGAGCGGCTCAAGGCGGTTCTCGACCTCCATCCGTCTGAACACCACGCGGACCTGCCATTCGCCGAGCTCGATTCGCTATACACCCACGTCTTCTCGTCTGTTGAGCAACGAGAAAAGGTTTTCTTGTTTCTATCCATGTCTATCCTGTCGTTGAGGCACGAAATGGACCTTGATATCCCAACGATGGAGGATATCTTCTCTCTCAGACGAGGCGAATATCGCTTACTGTTCCAGGATCTCGGGTCTATCGTTGATTTGGACTCGAGGTTCTTTTTGAGGTTTCATCATGCTTCCGTGCCAGATTACCTCCTTGACAAGATGCGATCCCGCGAGTTTCATATTGATGCAGTCGAGGAGCACCCGAGACTGGCGTGTGTTCTTATCCATTATCTGAGGAGTAAGTGTGAGATTAACTCATGATCTGATTGTGACTCAACTTGACCCCTTATCAATAGGAATCGAACCAGAGCTTGTCCATGACAAGAAGCCAATACAGTCCAATGGTGTGCCCCAGGAGTACTAAATCATTTACTCTACTCTAATAGCGTCACCTTCTCCGCAGGGATACAATCGATTATCTTCCTCTTTCGCGAATTGCTCCTTACAAACCCGCTGAAAGTACTTGCTTACCACATTAAACACGCATCTCCTGAAGCTGGATCCGATCTCGAGAGAGAAATATCAGAGTTTGACTTTACCAAGTTCTTTCAGGCAGACTTTTCGTCGTCTTGGATACATGAAATCCCATACTGTCTGGATTGCATCAAAAATTCGGTACGTTGCATCTGCAAGCAATGTCAGAAATCTCTCTTACATATATACTTTCAGCGACTCGAGAAAGCCGCGGCGCTATATGTATTGCAACATGCAAAATTTGTCCGATATATAAGGCAGCGGCTGGAAGCATACTGCCTGAACCCTTCTCTGGCCTTCATCCTTGCCCTCTTTCACGAAACAGAAGCAGACTACTTCCTCAACCGAAACTCTCCGCGGAACTGTACACTTAGGCTAGACATCGCACCTGCTGAACCGCACCCTGACCCAAGCTACGACGAGATTATCGATCGGCTGGCAAGAGAAATGTTTTGGCATGGAGAATGGGCCGCCCCGATGCTGTATATCTTGCTGGAGGTTTTATTCGACCCTTTTCAAGATGCCCGAGCTCATGTCAATGATGGACAACACCAAGTCGCTCTCAAGTCATCTGTCCCAAGGCTTGCCCTCTTGAGACTGCAGGGACATCTAAAAGCAGTTCTGCGCAGCCGACCCGAAAGTCTGGTGCGCCTTGGCAGACTCGTCATGCTTTTACACCGCGGTGTCGTGAAGGGCAAAGAGCACATGTTCAACAAGATTATGAACGCTATTCGTCGACGTTCACCTGTACATAGTAACACAGGTCAGGAAGGAAGCAGGAAGCATGTGAGGCGAGGAATCGTAGATCGCGTTTGTAGCAAGTAGAAGGGGAGGACTGTGAGGCGCAAGTAGACGAGGGCAAAAATATGTCAAAACGAGCGTGGTCAGGTTGGACCTAATTAATTCGGCCAGAGTTCTTCATATACGTACAACCATTCTGTTCTTACTACGCCTCGGGATGTGTGACACGAAGGAATAGGAAGTACTCAAGGGGTGCCCCCGATGTCCGTTTGGCCACACCTGGCCACACCTGAAGCCCAGTGAAAACCTGCTCTGGATCGGTTCTGCGAAAAGCCGGCCTTTTCCGCCGTGCGCCGCGCTCATCCGACATATTCAGAAAAACCAAGAAATTGTGTCTGAGCAATTCTGATAGAATTTTCAATTTCCCTTTCAACTTCCATGATTCCACAGTGCCATCAGCTTGTCCCATCCAAAGTACGTCCCAAGACCCCAATCGATTCCCGCTCCGTCATGTTTGTCCCGCTTTGTGCAGTAGAAGACATTCCCGCGACGCGTCCGAGACGCGTCACCTATCTCTCCCTCTTACCATCATCATCCTTCCTCTGGGCATGCACCCCACCCCATTCCTTTCAGTAGCTCCCCCGGGTGCCCCACCCCATCAG
>NHYE01005311.1:0-21285 GCA_002938385.1 Gymnopilus dilepis | reverse complement strand
ATTTGCAAGCAAGGTTTTTGCCGACGAAGTCGGCGCTTCCCTAGTCTTATCTTATCTTGAGCTATCTAAATAGCTTCCCCTGAATTCGATGTTGTGGTTAACACTGGACAGTAGTGTACATATATACGCTATCAGTATCACTACAGATTATCCTTTTCTGCGATTGCAGAATCAAAGTCCTGGTCATGTAAGTCACTTGCACGGCCTGCCAAGATGTCGTCTGTCGGAAACTTCCGAGTAGCCTTATTAGAAATTTCCCTTATCAGCCAGGCCAACTTCTTGATAACGCTGATTATCTTGACTAAAAATACACGATAATGCTCGGACCCGTCTGATAAGGCGGCAGGGCTGATCCGGCCTTGATAAGGTATGAAGGACGTGCGTCGCCCGTCGACGTAGTGGGCAGGTATAATTTGTTGTGCAGCGCCCCGAGTAAGGACTAGTATTGCACAAGATTGTGCATACGAGCTGTCTGCCACCTTGTGAACATCCCTGTAGCAAAGAAAAGAGTGTCCGGAAGCTCGAAAGCATGCCACGCTCAGAAGTGTGGCACTTTGGACCGTGTGAAGACAGGAGAACATAGCTTATTGACGGCCACAGAGGCCTTCCAAGCCAAAGGACAGAGACAGTTTGCAGTAAGAATGATATCTAGAGCCTTCAATTAGATAGTAATGCCAAATATAGGCTTCTCTGTCCGCCAGAATCATGTGCAATGAGCATCTAGACTTGAGAATGAAGCAAAATTGACATACATCTAGGCGGTTTAACATACAGCAAGCCTTTCAGTGCAACAACAGAACTTCAGTGACTTGACATTGGGCTAATATCGATCTAAGCATATTGTAGAAGATGCAAGTTTCCCAAGGTGTTAAAGCGGTAAGTGCTGTGCTTTAAAAGCACGTTGATTAAGTCTTGAACTGTAGAGCTTCAACTCAACAACTATTGCACACACCTCATACCAGCTTGATGAATAGCCGTCTTCCGTCTGGGGAGACACTTTGTGAATGGTGCGGAAGAGAACTTTCCGTCCGCGGATTAGCTCTTCACAAACCACGGTGTCCGAAGCGACCACTCGATCAAGTGATTGCCGGCCGTGGTCAGAGGCAACGACGGGCGCCTAACTTCAATGCATCCGAAAGTGACCAGATCGACCTTCAGGAAGATCGCCTTGCTTTCAACCAGCACTACCAAAGGAACCAGGGTGAGACTTACTACTCAAATTTCAGTTCTGATTCCGAGCTGCCTCATTAATTTACAATTTTGTACAGGCGAACCATCTTCCGAACCTCTGGAAGTGTTGAACGATTATTTGGGAAGTGACTTCGTACAGGATACCGAACAGTCGCACTCTCTGAATGATATCCGCATCGAATACCATCCCAGCACCGAACAGCCGCCAGACACCTACAGCTTTGATCAATATTGCAGCTTTCCTCAAGAACCTGCTCCACCTTTTGTTGTTGATAAAACACCCTGGCGTCCTTTCCGGACCAAGATAGACTTTGAGGTAGCCGAAATTATGCTGGATGGGCATCTAAACCGCCGTCAAATTGCTCGTATGATCGACCTTATCCAGAAGATAGCAGCTAATCCGGAATCCTTCACACTGGAGAATGAGTCAGAGCATGAAAAAATCTGGAAGGCAGCTAGAGAGACGAAAGCGAAAGGTGTAAGTAATATTCTATCTAATAAAGCTTGGGCTCATTTCGGTCTTGTCTAGTTCGAAAAGCACGACTTTTCCGTGGAATATAAAGGCAATCAACTCGAATATACTGTCTGGCTGCGGCCGTTATGGTCTTGGTGTCAAGAACTACTTTCAGACCCAAGGCTAATCGGTGAATTTCACTGGTCTGCAGAAAAGCTATACAAGTACAACGGGACCAAGTTTGAGCGCATCATCGATGAGCCATGGACAGCGAACGCGTGGTGGGAGCTTCAGGTATTTCAAAGAAAGATTTCTCGATGTTTTAGCTCTGTTGACACATATCACATATGATCTAGACGAGTGCTTTACCAAAGGGAGCCTCACCGTTCTGCATTATTTTATATGCAGACAAGACGAAGCTTTCCTCATTTGGAACTGAGAAGGGTTATCCTGTTCTTGTTCGCTGTGCCAACCTTCCTGTATCCATCCGGAATGGAGAGGGAACAGGAGGTGGGCGCTTAATTGGGTGGTTACCGATTGTCCGTCGTCCTAAACTTCACCGGCTTACTCTTACTCAAATTTCTGATTTCAGCCGGAAGAAGATTCGCAGGAGGCGTCAAAGAAAGCATTTGTGAATCTCAAACGGGAGATATGGCACAGAGCAATGCAAGAAATAATCTCCTCGATTGAGCAATATACAATACTCGGAACGTCAATGCTGTGTGCTGACCAAGTGGAAAGACAAATTTTTCCTCACATCCTTATTCTTTCGGCTGACTTCGAAGAACAGTGAGTGGCATATCTCTTACTAAAATTCTAATTGACCTGAAATTGCAATTGAAGGTCCATGATGGCTCTCACACGAGGTCCGACCAGCTCGTTCCCTTGCCCTGTCTGCCTTGTTCCAAAGGAAGAAATTCCAAATTTATCAAGGCAATTTCCATTGCGAACTACAGAGAATATGGAGAGAATTTGGTCAGAATCACAAGACATGAACCTGACCCAAAGGGAGGAATATTTGCAGGGAGTCGGGCTTCGGGATGTCAAGGTATTCTACATCATCTGGATCAGGATTATTATACACCTTTCTTGAATTTAATCTTAGAATGTTTTTTGGAGTCTGCACTCCGTTGATGTGTACAAAGCACTGTCTTGGGACAGACTACATGCATATGGCGGATTATTTGAGGATCACCTGTTCGAGGAACTCAGGGATATTCTGAAAGAGCTTGGACGCCCAGCTGAAGCTGGGGTCGATATGGCGTAAGCCTTAGAGTCTCAGAATAATCCTATAAGCTGATGTTCTTATAGACTTCAGGAAATGCCGCGTTGGAGTGGATTGACACATTTCCGTACTTTGCTCACTATTGGAGAGATTAGTGATGGTTCAAAGATTGAAGACTTATCAAAGGTATGTCCTGGCTTGTTCAACGCCTACCAACGGAGTCTCACACGCTGTTTCGGAGGTTATAATCTATGCTGCTCTTCACATTCTTCCAGCCGAAATTTCTAAGAGGGGATTTGCACTTTTGAAGCTCATCCAAAGTTTCTCCGAGTTAAATATGTTTTCTTCGCTCACAGTCCAAACCGAGTCAACAATTGCCACTGGAAGAAGTGAGCTACTTCGCTTCGAGGAATGTCTCCACGTTTGTCATTCTCAAAATCTCAATCTGCTCCCGAGATTTCCTAACAGTATTTTTATTGTAGGCTTATGAGAAATTAAATGGAGAAAAAACCTGGACATTCCCAAAAGTACACACCCATCAGCACATGTTTCAAGACATTCTAGACAAGGGTGCAACGCGAAATTTCAGTACAAAACCAAATGAGAAGGCAAACGGCCCATATAAAAAATATTACCAACGCCATACCAATTTTAAGGACGTCGCCGGACAGGTCAATTAATTTCTGGTGATGATTTCCGGACATAGTAGCTGACTGGATTTCTTCAATCCAGGTTCTAAGGGTCAGCGAAATGGACCTAGTCTCAACAATGATCCGAAATGAAGTAACAATTCTCGAAGATTTCGAACTTCAGGAAGAGCAAAATTTGGATTCAGAACTTGACAGTCTTGTCACTTCAAACAGTGAAGAGTCCGGGTCAGAAATTCCTCGTACAGCACACGGCCCCATCTGCACATCGATTACCTTTCAAGAATTGGAGACAAGTCACTTAGGAGATCCTGCATTCCAGGGATTCCGCATAAAACTTGCTGGCACAATGGCACACCGCTTGAAACTTCGGCGAGTCAATCTCCGTCCAAGTGACGAGGTAAGAGAACAAGTGATTGAATTACGAGCTAATTACTGACTCTTTGTCATGATTGATAGATCACTCCTTATCTGTTTGTCAAGGTTGCCTTTATGTCGACGGTTGACTGGAAGATCAACACGAATATTCTACGCGCTAATCCCAACTTTCACAATCGACCCCGCTATGATTATGGAATTATCCAGGTGCTTCAAGATCAGCACATATTTGCTCAAATCCTCTATATTTTTCGATTTGACTACATGGGTACGGTTTACAATTTAGCGCTCATTCTTCCCATGGATGTTCCGAGGACTATGCAAAATCGTGCTCGGGATAGCACACTCCGCCTTACACGAGTCCATGCTCGTCCTCGGCACTCGAGTGTCATTATCGACACAAACTCGATCATTCGAGGTGCTTTCCTTGTCAAGGACCATGCTTCGGACATGTCAGAATTCCATGTCGTTAGCAGTGTTGACGAAGACATGTTTATCCGCATGCAGTCCATTAATCTGATGAACCATGCGCCTCTCTAAGTTGCAGGAGAATCGGGGAGATGCTAGAGCGAAGGATTTTGTGTTTCAAATACAGCTGTCGGTATTTCATAGAGGAACGACATGATGTAAATTGACGCATCGAGACTGAATGGTGGCCTCGAGGATTTAATATGATCTGTCGTGCCAAGTCAAGATCCGTGTCTGAAGCAAATAATGCATTGCAATAATCGACCGAATATGACGACTATGGCATAAAGCCTCAAGGACGTTGAATTGAGGGCAGCAGGCTCGGGGCAGGCAAGATCGACACTTTGCAATGCTGCAGCAGAGAGCCAGACGCCATTTGGCATACCATATATAATGTCTACTTCGTTTGAAGCCATCTGTAAACAACATATGTAACGAACACTCGACTTGAATCATTTTCCAACAAAGCTTACTTTCAATTCATGTCTCGAAGCCGTGTAGTCTCTGCTAACACACCGTCTACTCAACCTCGGTCCACCAGTGCTACCCCGGGTGCCTCGGCCTTTTCTCCTCAAACTACCACATCTCTGGCTGGTGCATCACGTTCCTCTAGCCCTATCGTTGCTACGGGTTCTATCCCAGATTCTCAAAATGGCAGTCGGTCTGGGTCACCCATGTCATTCTCGTCCGGTGCCTCCACATTTGGTGTCCCTAACGGGGCAGATATCAAGTTCGTTTACGAGGTGAGTCACTCTACGGTTTATCTTTCTAGTACTAACCATATAATAGGCATATTGCCGAAGTCAGATCAAGGTTGCCGAGCTTGAGAATGAGGTTATGGTGTTGAAGCGCCAACTTGCTGATGCCAAGATCGATAAGCGCCCGTCTGGTGATGCGGAGTCTGATGTCAATGCGGAAGGTAGCGTTCCAACCGCTGAAGAAATTTCGAAGCGTGGTCGAAATCACCTAGTATTCTCTCACATGTTCCAGCTAGACCCTTCCATATTCACCAGTCCTCGCCCTTCGTTCAACTCGACAAGCCTTGCCCGTTATACCAGTCCCGAGAATCAGGTCGCAGGACTGACAGCAGAATTGTACGAACGTATGCCACCCGCATTACACGAGCATATGGCAGCTGTACCACCAGCAGGAAAGCCCTGTAGCATGTTTGTCAAATTGGTGCGTATATCATGATCTATTTGTATTTCACTGCTAATATCAATCAATTTTCTTTGCAGTTCCGCGACGCACAGTCGAGCAGTCGCTCAACGATTCTCCTTAATCTTCGCAACGAAGCTAGCCTCATTTTCGATCTTCCCGCTGCATACTTTTCCAAGTCATCATCCGGGCCTTCACGCGATACTATTCCTGAACTTCAGTTTCTCCTCGGCATTGACACTAGTGCCACTGGCGCTGCCGCTTATCCTCGCTTTCCACCTGTCTTGTATCTCAATGGAAACACACTCCTGATCGAAGGTCGGTTCCTCAATGAATATCTCTTCATGGTAAGTTGTTTCGCTTGTCAAAGCAATACTACTAAACAAATATTTTCCTTTCCAGATCGCTCGCACTATTCTCTTTGGCAAGACAGCTGCGAAAAATAAAGCCCGAGCCATCGCCCGAAGTTCCAGTTCCTACTTGTATGTCGATCAGGCAGTGGCAACAACGTTCGGATTGATAGCGGCGGTAGCCATCTTCGTACGTCATGATGATTTATTTGCGCAATCACTCATATCTGATATGAAAGTACATACCAGGCTCGCTACATACTGTCCAAGGACGAGCGTTTCGAGAATGATGGCATCGGGCCTCAAACGCAGATCAACTACGCGGCCGAATATGAATACTACAAGCGGTGGTTGATTGAAATGTCGCAGAACCCAGCATCGGCAGCATGGATAAAGCATCTGGTCAGTCGCTGGGATGAAGAAGTCTTTTTCGTGCATAACAAGGCCAAGAAAACACTACCTACAACTACCGAGTCCGAGGTAATTCAAATCGACGACGCCGAAGCCATCCGACGAGACCTTGATCAACTCCACCTCGCGTCCTCAGCCCCGCCGCCATCTGCAGAGACTACTCCCGATACAGAACCCGGATCTCCTCAGAACACCGACTCCAATGAGGCTGCGCAATCTGGTCCGGATCCTGTAATTTCCGAATCACAGCCGGATCCGGAACCTCCTGCTCCTCGCACTACCCGCTCCCGGGCTCAGCTCTCAAACCCAGCTGCAGAGGCCTCCCAACCACGTGGTAGAGGCCGCGCCAAGCGTGCTGCTCAAGGAAAGAAGGGTAATTGATGCTCGGTAGTAGACCTTCCTCTCACTTTCTCTCTATTCCAGTTTTGTATTTGTTATTAGGGTAATGATATAAATTTTATTGCATAAATAAGTTAGTTAGCCCCAGGCTGGGTGTGTACAAACTAATAGCCATCGCCCCAGCTCCCAAGGGCGTTGTACAATGGACCATAGTTGCCACGTCGTCGTTGCAGAGCTTCTGAGAACCTCCGAAAATGTGCAATCATGTTGACCTGAGGTCAACAATTTTCATAAAGCGACTTGGCTCAGTGGTTTGTTGAATCTCCTCTGTTGGTCTTGTTCTAGTAGTTGGCGGTTCGACTCCCCTTCGGAGCATTTCGAATACGCCTAGGGAAATTGAAATAATTGAATTATATATTTTGCTTTGGCATTCTATCTTATTTATTCTCATATCTTATCAATTCGCGTACGCCAGCTAAGATTGCAGTCCCCTGATCAGGCCAACAAACTTGATAAGACTCTCATGATTAGATTTGAAGCTCTCCTGATAAGACTAACATAGAACCTGATCATGCCGCCTCGAAAATCGGCCTGATAAGGCCTCTCGGAAGTTTCCGACATCGTCGGGTTCAAGTGCAGAGCAAGCAATTTCCAATGCCTGCGTTCAACCTCCCCATCTTCTTTGCAGTAAAAGTTTGACGACTCTAGATGCCTATCGTCTTTGTTACTGCAGTACATTCATTACATCGCAGAGTACATTAAACAGAATAAGATAAGTAAATCAAATACAGACCTAAGTGGTCAGAATACTAGGATTATTACACCAGAATTTATTTCCTTCATTTGTTTGTCCACATAAAAGTAAAGGATCGTTAAAATTCATCAACGGATTTAAGAGTCCTTGGCCAAAGCCAGACTGTGGTTGGCTGAATCCAGTGTTGACCACACTCGTATGCGGCAGTGCATTGACCGCCAATTGAGGTCAAAACGACCAGCGACCATCTCTAGTAAGGCAGCACCATCGATCCTGTGACACTCTGGTGCCAAGAGATAGTGGCATCCGATAGCGAATGGCTGAGGTTGAGAGGCGCCAAAGAAAAAGCGGGTCTTCAAATCAAACCATATCATCCTCACTCCGCCCACCCTCCGACGACTCGCTAGCCCTCCCAGCACCAAGCCCAGGGAGCTCAACGACCATCTCCGCGCCATGCACGCTCGACTTCGACTTGAACGAGAACTGCGTGCCCGTGCCCACCATGCTACCAACTCCTGCCCACGACGACAAGCCACTCCTCGTATCACTCGACAGCGGCGGCATCCTAGCAAACACGATGGTCGTCATGCTATCTCGGGATCTACACCTCGACAAGGGGTCGGAGTCGCCGCCGATGTACTCCCCGAATCTGACTTGGCGGTAGACGTGGCTTGCTAGGGTGCTCATGACTACGAGGTTGGGTACGTGGACGACGGAGCGGAGGACAAGTGGGAGAGAGGGCGTGAGGAAGAGGGTCATTGTGATGATGCTGGTGATGATGATGGCTCTGTAGAGCGCGGAGTGAGTTTCTGCGACTGAGATATTCAGAAGGTGAGAAGAACTTACAAGTAATACACCTGCCCGTCTTCAACTACAGCGTGTCGGAAAGCAAAGAGGTATCGCTCAAGTCTGGTGACTTGCACGTCCTTCTTCTTAGGATCCGGGGGCTGGGCTTTAGCGAAAGCCAATAACCGCCAACCCGTGGCAAAGCACACGAAAACGTAAAAGACAAAAGGAATGATGAAGCCCAGAGACACGTAGTCCTCAAGGCGGGATATCATACAGTAGTCCGTCGTCCCAATGTTAAACGCCGATATACCCAGGATTGGCGTGGTGGAAACACCGATAATTGAGAGCCATAAAACGAAGAGGAGAGAGGAGATGACCTTGTGCCAAGAGTAGAGAGAGCACAGGCGGTATAAGGGAAGGAAGGTCGTTGAGGATAGAGAGAAGAGGTAAAGGCCTGATATGTGTGGTAGGCTGTTGCAGTGACCCAGTGGTGCGGCTGGCAATAGAATGAGAGAAAATCAGCAATCATCTTTGGTCTAGTAGGCTATGTTATCACTCACTCAGGAGCATGGCAAATGCCAAAAGATATGCGAGACTCGTAAATCTATTGCACCGGATGTTAGTCATGCATGCTGAGGTCCTGCAACCAAGTCAAGAGGGCTTACCGTGAAGTAAAATAGACAATTGTAAACGGGGTAAAGTGATCTCGAGTGACCAGCCTCAGATCGTCCTTCACATTATTTACGAAATCCCAAACGAAGATCTAACAAATGATCATTTAATTTCCAGCAATCACGGATATAGGCCTCTTTGGGAGTACTCACCGCCAACGGCGCGACAAGCACATAGATCGCTACCCGGACTTGATATGCCTCCTCAGGTGTGAGGAAAGCCAGAGGTGTAAGAGGGTTCAGGAGGGCGTCCGGAGTAGACATCCTGAGCAGGGAGATGTCGAGGAAGGAGAAGCCGGGAAAGAAAGAAAGAGTGGGGGGCGTTAAGTCATACCCCGACCAAGGAGAAGCCGAACGGTATAAGAGCGCAACCATAATCGCGGGTAGCCCTTATACTAAATCCGTCGAATAGAAGGGCTTGGTCACATTGGGGAAAGTGCCTTGCGATTGCACATTATCCACGCTCGCGTTCCTGAGCATCTTCTGGGAGAAATTCGTAAATCGGTTCGGCTTATGCGCATCTTGGCAGTGTTGTCATCGCTTGAAAGAGTAGAACTTTCTATTCGACCGAGCCCAGGTTAATTTATACAAGTCGGTCCCGTTCATTCACTCTAACGACAGCGTGTTACGTCGACGGTGACAGACCGCTGCAGGTTCGAGAGGTTTGGTTGGACTTTGGTAGGAAGATTGAGATTATGCCGTACTTATGAGAGTCGGCTAGCATGGCGTCGACAGATAGCCGTTCAAAGAACAAGAACAAGGGACGAACGCCACTGGCACGGCTTCAGTTCAGAATATGATCACGTGAGTGACCAGATATGACGCGTCGATGTCGCGTCAGCAAATTGAATTTTAAGAAATTTCAAGCTAAAACGCTGACTGGTGACCGGTGACCCTCCTTGACACTACGCAAAATTCAGAAGGCCTCCTGCAGCATTGGCATATGCCAGTGGAGGCAAGGGAATCCGTCAAGTTCCAAGATCTCGAGGACAATAATCATGCGAGACGGGCAGATAGTGTCCGTCATGTAACGAACTAGTTGCAGGTCCCGACGCAGCCTAGTGACGATGCGCCAGGGAACTTCTTCGCCGATCCTTCGATGACTCCCGCAGAGGCGTGCAGATGACCTCGGCCAAATCGAAATCTTCACGTCCGATCTTAGAATCTAGATCTGTCGACTGGTTCCGGCTCTCCTTCTGTTCAAGCAGAACATGACTCGGAGTGGGATTGTTGTAGAAGTTGGCAATCTCGGGGCTTCTGACAACCTTGGGGAGAGCGTTGAGGTCAGCCTGGGCTGTGTCCAAAGTTCGGGGTTGCCTGGTGTTGCAGACGTGCCACAGATAGATAAGACCAGTCGAAAGCTTTCGAGCCAGTCTCCCGGTGTCCTGTCATCACCCGCTCCTTCAAGGTTTCGTCAGCTGGTCCGCCATCTTCGCGCCTCAAGGCCTCAAACAGACAGGCAACGCGGCCGGACCCCCAACGATACAGGACGCAGATCCCGCCACGTACTGCTGGTCACACCTCCTGGGCCCCGAAGCAGGGCTCCATCCCTTCTTCTTTCGGGCTAATTGCCTCAGCTTGGCTTTCGCTGTCGTTCTGCAGACCACTCTTCATCGCCCCAGACTCCAATAACGACTCCGAGTTCCCATTGCCGCTCTTCGTCTTCGTATTCTTATCGTTGCGGTCGTTGAACGCCAGCCCAACACTGATCGTTGGCAACGTCACCGACTCGCGGTATACCCCCGGTCTGATGTTGCGGAAGACATAACACGACATCGAGTTCATGAGGACGATACATGGCTCGCAGGTGATGGAACGGTATGGGACCGGGATGGTCGGGATGAAGTAGAGGAGTGCGGTGAGGAAGTTCAGGCCTACGGTGGTCCTGAAATTTCAATTGAACGGGTTAGCTTTGGTGCTTGGGATATGAGGAGGAGGAGGAGCAAGGGGAAAGACGAGCAGAGGAAGGGAGGGAGGGAGAAGGAAGTGACGTACAGCAAATACAATTGTCCATCTTTCAACATCGACCTCGAAAACGCGGGCAAGTAATCTCCAAACAGCATTGTCCTCACCCCATTCCTAACGTTCCTCTCCTTATGGCTCATCTGCATCAGCTTCCAGCCCGTCGCAATAAACACCGCGCCATCATTGACCAGGTGGACGATGCAGTTCACGAACACGTATGGCCTCTCTGAGACGAGCACAGGGACATCCCTATCCCCGTCCCCGATCCCATTGCCCATTAACGAGCCTCTGCTGCTGTGGCTGTTGAAGGAGGAGAACGTGAGCTGGCAATACGCCGTGTCCCCAATATTCGTGAACCTGCCCAGCAGGGGTGTCACAGAGTCCACCGCCAGGACGGAAAGCCACAAGAGGAAGAAAAGAACTTTGACCGAGGAGTTATCGTGGTACATGCCCTGGATGCGGAATAAGAAGAGCAGGAGAGTGGGTGGCATGGCGAGGATGTAGATGGATTGGAGGGGCCAGATGTCGGTGCAGTTGCCTAGCGGGGCGGCTTTGCAGAGGAAGGAAGGGAGTTGTTAGTTCAGGATTGGGAAGAATGAGAAGGAATGAGAACTTACTTGCTACGATGACGTTGAATAGGACGCTGACTAGGGTTCCGACCCTGTGTAAGACGAGGCATCAACAACCAAGGAACGGAGCTTATCGTACATAAATGCAGGGACTAGACCTCACCTGCACACAACATAAGTGACAAGTGGTAATCGAATGGGACCTCGAGAGACCATCTGGTAGTCTGTCTTGAGGTTCGTGATAATGTCCCAAATCAGCATCTGCAGAGTCCGAATAGTACATCATGGTCAGCATTCTTTCTTCGACGGGCGCCAGCTACCAATAGGCAAGGAGATGGGACGTACCGATAGCGAGCCTACTAAAACATAGGAGGCGATCGTGACTTCATACGCCACGTCGGGAGACAGGAAAGCCATGGGTGTGTATGGATTTGGCAGTTGCGACGAACCCATGGCAATACCAGATCCAGCAGACATGACGCGTAGGAACTTTCACTTGAAGTAGTCTGGACCGAGGAATAGACTATATACTCTATGAGGCGCGCAAGCGTCGGTGTTAGCAAGTAGCTTTCGGGTCTGAGGGCAATTAGTAAGTAACTGCAGATCAGAGAAAGAGATATGACTGATGATACGTACCACATTGCGAGCCAGCAATCAGGAAGCAAATCCATGAAGGCATGAGCGGAGTGGGGCCACAACACGGACGTGAAGTTGACGGAAGGCTTCTGGTAGTGTAAGCTACGAAGGGCACGGAAAAGAGGTGCTTCGATAGGTTCTACTGTTCTTCAAATAGCCTTTGAAGAGGTCTATCCGAGTTCGGTGGATCATCTCGAGATTTGTAGCCACTTTGCCAGTGAGTAAGAGCATCAGCGAGGTGAACTTGTCGGCCCATAGATCTGAATCATTATTAGGAGACACTGTGGATGATGCTATTAGAGACGGCAAAGGCGAACATCATATTCTTGAGGTTTCTCACTTGTGCGGAAGAACGTGCATGCAGGCTATTTTTTTCTGCCTTATGGCCATGAATCCGGTCCTGGTAGCAAGACGCAAAGAAAAGTTCCCGAGTCTTCGCAATACACCCAAGCGAAAAGATCGCTCAAAGAGGAGAGCACAGCAATGGCGTCCTTGGGAGGTGAAGAGGGGTGAAATAAGAAGTTGAATGATGACTCGATGAAGTTCGATGCGGGGTGATGGTGATGACTGCAGGCAACAGAGAGTGGGGATAAGATAAGATCTAACTAATCAATGACCGGCATTCCGCTTCCGCCCTCCGGCTAGACGAATCTGTTTGCGCTATCATGACTCCTCCCTCGGGCCCACACACAAAATATTTATTTAGATGTCACTGGTCTCCAGATTCCTCCCCACAAGACCAGCGCATCTTTCTTTTGTCTCTTCTCAATCCCTAGGTCGATTCGGAACAGCTATCAGCTCTAGAGCAGCTAAATCAAACCAGCTGCAAATCCATCGTTTTTACGCATCATCTCGAAAAGACATTCTAGCCGATCTTGACCAGATCATCGTATCCCAACGCGGCGGCACTCCTCTGAATAGAAACAGAGATCTAGGCTATACACACTCGCAACAAACGTCCTACCAAAGGCCTACTGCCACTCACCAACAGTACAAGCACCGACCACAAAATAAAATGGTCAAAAAGAAATCAACCACACCCCCAGAATCCTCTCTGCTGCTCCCTACACCGCCCTCCTCGCTCCCAACTGTAGACACGCACACTCACGTTGCATCAACGTACGAGTTTTACAGAGGTCGGTACAAAGAGGGGAAGTACACCGATGTGTATGAGTTCGTGAAGGAGATGTATAAAGGCAGGAATGTGGAAGCAGTTGTGGATGTGTGGTGCGAGGCGCCTGTAAGGCCGTTGTGGAAGGAGTTTGCGGATGCTGCGATGCAGAAGGAGAAGTGGGGTGGGATGGAATATTGGTTTGTGTTAGGTGGGTAGAGAATGGCTGTCGTCGGACAGCTTGCTGATAATTATCTTTTTGATCAACAGGTGTCCATCCGCACGACGCTAAGAAATATAATGACGACGTCGAAAAAGACATGTACGTTCTTCTTCTTCGCCTCCTCATTTCTTATTTCTGAAAGTAATTCTCGTTTTGAACAGTCTAGAAGCCATGACCCACCCGCGCTGCGTCGGCTGGGGAGAAATGGGGCTTGACTACCACTACGACAACTCGCCCCGCGAGATCCAACAAGAGGTCTTCACCCGCCAGCTTAAGCACGCTGTGCGCTTGAACAAACCCCTCACTATCCACACCCGGGAAGCGGACGACGACACAGAAAGAATTCTCAAGGAAGTCGTGCCGAAAGACCACAAGGTAATAATAACATCCTAAAACGTCATTCTTAAGTTGTATTGAAAAAAGGTTTTCTTCTATTCTTTAGATCCA
Organism: Gymnopilus dilepis; assembly: GCA_002938385.1. Lineage (NCBI taxonomy): Eukaryota > Fungi > Basidiomycota > Agaricomycetes > Agaricales > Galerinaceae > Gymnopilus > Gymnopilus dilepis. Next base: position 7,499 of record NHYE01005311.1, on the reverse strand, counting down.
CATCCACTGCTTCACCGACTCCCCAGACTTCGCAGCCCGCCTCCTCGCACACTTCCCCAACCTCTACATCGGCATAACAGGCGTCATCACCTTCGCCACAAACGACAACACCGCCGCCGTCATCCGTAACATGCTTGCCTCCCCTTCCGCCCCAACACCCACCAACCCCTCCTCCCTCCGCATCCTCCTCGAAACAGACGCGCCCTACATGGTCCCCGCCAACATCTACGACTCTCTCATAGCTAGGGACTCGGAGATGAAGGGCAAGAAGCTGCCGATATGTCATAGCGCGATGGTGCCTTGGACTGCAAAGTTCGTGGCGGATGTGGCGAATGGCGTTGAGAAGCAGAAAGGGGGAGAGGAGGGATGGGATGCGGATGTGGTTATGAAGGTGGCGAGGGAGAATGCGAGGAAGGTGTATGGTGTGTAGTGCGTATGTAGTTTGTAGAGGAAGTTGTTGGGTTGATCTAGAGTATTTAGACTAGACACTGTAGGTTAGAGCTAGGTGTTTTAATTTTGTTCGTCCAAGTCGACAGGCTTGGAGCTCACTATCAGCTCTTGTAGGAATACTGCGATCTGGTCCTGTCATTCCACCTCATATTGAAGCTCTAGAACTTTGGTTATCATTGCTGGATATAAAGGCTCGATACCGGAGAGTAGAAAGTACTGTATACATATTTGTTCGTTCATTATCAATCGAAAGTGCTTCGGAGGCAAGCCAGATAGGCGGAAGCGGGACGCCGATCACTGATCGATGATCCGTTTTTCAGCAAGTATCACGTTCAACACTTTTCTTCTCCCGACATTCCTCTTGCCAGGCCCTCAATACCTCATTCCTGCTTGGCCATCTGGGCAAGATACGAACACTCAGGAAAAAGTTCTTTATCATAAACTTCACGTCTTCGAGCCTGGGATCGGGTATGTCGGCCATGTGCTTATTTCAAATTTTCAACAACTTTTTCGCTTCGAGGCTGAAAATAGCTAGACCTGGCCGGTATGACCACGTTGTCCTCCTGGAACTTCCATACACTGCTATGCGACACCCATTGTCAGTGATTTGTAGGCCAGCAACGTTGCAAATCTGAGAAGTGTGCCCGCAAAAACCTATGCAGATCATGACATGATCCACCGAACTCGGATGAAGGCTGCTTGGTTCGATAATGAGGAACAGTGGAGCCGAACGAAGCATCTCTTTTCCGTCTCCTTCGTAACTTATTACACTACCACAGACGCCTTCGTGTCAATTTCTGGACCGCGTGTGCGGGTATAAGCCCCTCTGCTCATTCCTGCATTGACCTGCTTGCTGATTGCTTGCTGGGAGCCCGGTACGTGTCATCAGTCATCTCTGCCTCTTAAATCTGTTCTTACATACTAACCAATTGCCCATCAGACCCGGAGAGCTGCTTTATAGCACCGACAACTACGCGTCTCGTTGTTCTTCTATAGCATATTCAACGAAATTCATCGGTGCTTCGTGTCATATCTGGGTCTAGTACTGCCATGGACCCAACGCAGCTTCCAAATCCATACACGCCCATGGCATTTCTCCCACCCGACGAGGCTTATGAAGTGACAGTCGCATCCTACGTCCTCGTGGGCTCGTTGTCGGTATGTCTCTTTTCATTGCCAGACGACGTCTATTGATGAAGAGACTGTTAGATGCTGATTTGGGACATCCTAACGAACCTCAAGACGGATTATCAGATGCTCTCTCGAGGGCCAATTCGGCTGCCGCTGATCACCTATGTCGTGTCCAGGTGAGAAAAAAAGTTTTACGCGTCAAATGTTTGCCTTTTGCGAGTCGCTGACCCTTTTCTCACTGATAGGCTCGGTACGTTATCCTGCGTCCTACTGGCCGTCATTATCGCCAGTGAGCTCTTGTTACTACCTGCTCTCGCCTCATCTCCCCCCTAACAGGATCTATGTAAAGCTGCGCCTCTAGGAGATTGCACCCACCTATGGTTTCTCCAATCTCTCTACCTCTTCGCCAGCCCACCCACGCTCCTGCTCTTCTTCTTCCGCATTCGTGCGATGTACCACGACAACCGGCCCATAAGAATTGCCTTTTTCCTCCTCTGGCTCTGCGTCCTGGCAGTGGACGTCACGCCGCTCTTTAGCAGGCACGCTAACATCGGTACCACGGCCTACTGCCGACTCGCGTCGAGCTCTGGAGGGCACGAAAGGCCGTACGTTTTCATGGTCTGCATTGTGCATTTGGTGAATGATGGGGCGGTGTTTGCTGCGACGAGCTGGAAGCTGATGCAGATGAGCCATAAAGAGAGAAGCGTACGTGTCTTTTCTCCTCTGGCCTCCTCTCCCAGCTGTCTGTATAGATACTCACGCTAGGACTTCTTTGCAAATTTTAGCACGACAATAGGGTTGAACCTCCTCACCGCAATCCTCTACTTCATCCCGTCAATCCCCGGCCCCTACCGCTCTCTCACCTGCGTCCCATGCCTCGTCCTCATGAACTCTATGTCATGTTACGTCTTTCGCAAAATCCGGCCTGGGGTGTATCGTGATTCGGAGGCGGTGTCGCTGCCGACTATCAGTACGGGGCTGGCATTCAGCGACCAAAACCGTACGGAGACCGAGAGTAAAAGTTCTTCGTTGGGACCTGGCACGACGATGAGTCTGGACGAGGACGACGACGTCAAGGCGGCCGAGCTGACATAGGGCTGACATAGGGCTGGCCAGCACAAAAGAAAATACAAGGTCCTCTGCTGCCCAGTCAGAAAATGGGTGTGCATTGTTGGTGCATTGCGCGTCCCCTCGCGTTTCCTCACCTGCGTCCCTTTCATCCTCCTCACGGAGCCGATGTTGTTCTGCGTGTTTCGCAAGATTTGGCCTGGAATATACCAGCAGACGACCTCGCTGCCAACTATTAGTGAGACCGGCAATTATGGACAATAATCATATGAAGACGAAGAACGGGAGGTGTTCCAGACTCATCACCTGGATATGACACGATGATCACGGCTACTTAGTTCATCACAATCTAGCTCAAGCACAGAGTAAAGAGATCTGGCTGAGAAGCGGGGTACTGGTGGATCGAGGCAAGGCGGGCATGATATGTAGCAGTGAGGTTCTTTGTGGACTGATACAAGGGTCTGTCATTCAGACAATTGAATGGACGGCACCGAATTCCAATGGGAAGATAGTGTCCTCCAGAGCTCCTGAATGCAGTTTGCAATAGCGGGATCACACTCATACGTATCATTTCTCATCATAAAAATTGGGCATGTTGAGATACATTGGCTTGATTACAAGATAGTGAAGACTGACATATGTTTGCAACCTAGAGGAAATTCAATCAGAGTCCTTGCTTTCCCAAACTCCAGAATCTGATTGTCTAAAGCCTTGCACCCCATCTCCGGTTGAGGCAACATTAGCAGACCAAAGGGCTATACCCTCTGCACGTTCATTCAGGTCCAAAAGTCTGGCCTGTCTGGCAAGGTACTGGTCGAAATGGTATGTCGGATACGGTGGTTCGGAGTCATTGCCATCTTCTGATCCTGACATGTCATCTGTATCATCATCATCGTCAGTTTTGAAGGGGAAGACATGGAAATAAACGTTTGTATATGATTTGTAATCCTTCGTGGCGAAGCGCTTTGCAACGCATTGCAGATAATGCCAGGAGAATAACCCTGGTGGAGGTAAAGCCACGCCTGGGTCAGCACTCTGGAGGGTCACTTGATATCCATGGAGAGGTGGACCTGGTAAGAAAGTGGTTGGTATGCCGAAATAATTCAGGTTGGGACTCTCAGGATCAAAGTTATGTACAACATATGTGTTGTCCTGTGGAAGGCAATTTGAGGCACACAACACAGTGAAAGCAAGCAAGGACTCACAGAAATGTGATAAAACCCAAGTCTGAACATACTGACCCCTTTACCCAAGTGTAGCGCTAGAGATACGCCAAGCATTGGATGGAATATGTCGATTGTATCGGCAGCTGTATCTCCAACGAATGCCCGCACAACAGATTTAGCTCCTTCTGTACCCAAGCGCTTCGGGACGAGGTGCGATGCGACAAAGCTTCCTTGTCCCATCCAATGAGTGACGACGCACCCTCTATCGCGGCGCTCAAGCTGCTTCCGGAAATTCGCAGAGCTAGGTTTCGATGCAGACGAAGTTCGGCTTGACTGGGACTTACTTTGACTCAACTGAGAGAGGGTGATTAGAGAGTCGCCACCGGTATCGAACTCATATATGCCCGGCAATAATTGATCGGCAGGCGAAACTTCCCGCCAGGTATTGTCCTTCTCCCTGCCGTACCAATACTCGGCCGTGTGCGTTGTATGAGTGTAAATGCGACCTGCGGCAAGAGGAGAGCAGATGTAATGGGCAACGCGAATGATCCAGTCCGCAGTAGTACCAGCGAAATGCTGAATTTCTCCCAAAGCGCCTTCAATCAAGTATAAGTGGGTTTGAGCTGGCCTTGACACCGGCGTCTTCGCGGACGGTGTGTTGACTTGAATCGGCTGGAGGCGTTCCTCAAGGAGCCGAATGTAAATCTGTTGAGCAAGATCAAGACCAAGCCCTGGTGCGGACTTATTCGGGAAGTATTACTGGCGGTTCACTAGCCATCGAGGCCAAGGGTTCACGAAAGACGATGACAACCTTGAAGCGGCGTCAGCTTCGAGTGTTGTCTCACGTCTCACTTTATGGAGATATTTTACCATGTTCTCGTTCGCTTGTTTATTCATCACCTTCATGCCTAATAGCGAGCAATGGTCCTGGGGATCATATTCACAAACACTCGCCTGGGACGTCCTAACGAACCTCAAAACGATTCGGTTACATGTCACCTACGTCGTGCGTAGGTCAAGTCGACCACTCTTGGTATAATAGTGCCCCCATTTCATTGCTGAGTCGCTTGAGTCTGGCCAGAGTCTGGCACATTGGGGAGCCATTTGGAGGATGACGACCGCGACCGAGCTGTGGTCAGCACAAAAGAAGAGGCGGAGTCTTTTGGAACTCAGGACGTATGACCGCAAGCCATACTTGGTGATATCGGCTCGCCTGCCTACCTCACGGTGGTTTTGATCAAGGCAAACGGCGACGAAGCTTCGACGGAGGGAAGAAGGGATACAGGGCACCAATGACCGGCCTTGGCTTCTGCCTCTACTTCACATCCTGTTAATTTCGAACCTTGAACCTGAACTTAAAGTCGAGGCCGACCTCACGGACCTTTCCAGCCTACGACACTTTCTTCGCCGGAACGGGGGAGACGGAACGAAGCCCTCTACCTTCCTAGACCCAAAAGCGAGGACATATCACCGGGCGCGAAGCAATTGCAGGTTTCTAAGACCAAGAAGAACTCCACCTTTTTCTTGCCCAAGCTTCAAGTAGGGCCGCTCAAATCAGGAAAGGGAAAGGAAAGATGGAAATTCAGAACTGAATCTCTTCGACTTTGCAAAAAGTCTTACTATAGTCCTCGTGCAACTTGTCAGAAAGGAACGAACGACTATGAAGAGGTACAATACGTGTACTCTACGCAAAGGAATGTGAAGGTCTCGCTCATACAAGAACGGCGAGATAATGTCCACAGATACAAGGAACAAGTGGCAGGTAGTTCAAATGCCTGACTGTGCCCGAGAATTCGAATGTAGGGATAGGAAAATCAACGCATCGGAAGGGTCCATAAGGAATGTGGGACGTTGCAGAGGGATTTGTACGAGGAGCCAGGTAAGGACAGTGACGAGACATGGCAGCGGAGGCAAGGCATGAGAATAAGTCTTTTAAAGGATAGACAGGCGAGTTCAAGTTGCTGGTCGGAAAATGGAAGAGCAGGAAGGGGAATGAAGGTGGACCTCCCTTGCGTCAACATAGCAAGCACCGTATGGAAGACTTCACGCAGTCCACACACGCTCGTCCGGGACTGAATAATGGATGAATGTGACTCCCTCGAGTCTGCTCGTCTCAGGCGACTGGGACCTCGCCAAGGTCAGGCTGGGAGGGCTGGGAGGACGAGCAAAGTGTGTTGGAAGAGAGCAGTCTATGGTCGCTACGGCCGGTCCCCCATTCAAGCCCTCTTTATACTTTCCGCTCGCCCAGTTGCGGTACACTCGGCACGCCATGATGTTGATCAAAGTGAGGTTGATGCTCGGGAACAGGCACCTATAGATCAATGGGACGGAGTCCAGGTAGAAGATGACCATGGCGACAAAGGCAAGGCTTGCCGTGCTCCTGAAAAACATGTTCGTCAGCCCTCATATACAGATCCAGGTAGTCTCTGGGAACGCCTACAAGTAATACGCCTGTCCGTCTCGGAAAAGCGCCCTTGTAAACACAGTCATGCTCTGACCAGAAAGAGCAGCTTTCACTACATCCCTCGCCCTTGCATTGCCCAGCAGTCCAATCTGCACTAGCCTATACCAAATGGCGATGAAGATCAAGGTGTCATTGACCAACGGAAGGGTCGAGTTGACGCCAATGAATTGCTGGATCGACTCGCTCACTTCGCAGTGCTTCGTAGGCCCGATATTTAACCCGCTAGATCCAAAGATGGGTGTCAAGCTACAGCCAAAAACGGCGAGCCACATGACGAAGAAGAAGCCGCAGACGTATTTGTTGTGCTTGTACATGGCGTAGACTCGCAAGTAGAAGAGGAAGGAGGTAGAAGCAACTGAGAGGGAGAACAGCGAAGGATTGATCCTGAACAAAGCTTTACAATTGCCAAGCGGAGCGGCTGTGGCGTTCTTAATCAGAAAAACTGTGGAATTGCGCTCATGTATGACACCTACTTTCGTAAATCGTGGAGAACACAAGGAAGCCAACCGTTGATAATCTGTGAATGGACAGAGATTTAGTGAGAAGAATTCGCTCATCCTAAGGCATACCTCGTAGTCCAGTAGACAAACCACGAAAGCCTCGGTGAACACTTCACGAGAATCCTGTATTCCTCAACCAAGGTGCTTATGATATCCCATATGAGGACCTGCGGAAAATAAAGGAAAAGATATCGACTATCAAGACTCCACCTCAGATATTTAGATGCAGACTCACAGATAAAGAGGCGACCAGCACATACGACACGACCAGCGTTTCATAAGCCACAGAAGGAGGCAAGTACGCCAGGTATGCCAAGGGGTGCGAAGGATCCAAAATAGAAGGTATTGAAGATGTGAGATTGGAAGGCGGGGTTTCCATTTCCAACTAAAGGACAAAAATAGGTGCCTTCAGTGAGTACGTGCCAGGCAATGTCCCGCTGCCTCGAGACGTTGTAGTTGAGTCAGAATGAGTTCCTTTGAGTCATTGCTATACAAAGGATTTATATGTCCTAAGAGTAACCAATTTCGACAGAAAAGCAAGATCCTGGTCGCTGTCAAGGCTAAAGAGAGTGAGATAGAACACTGAGCAGGTCGTCAGGAGCGGGTTTAACTTCGTCGAGCACCAGGATAGTAGGAGAGCGCCTCGGCCAGCCTGCCTCGATTGCAGACCGTCAACTAGGGTTGCCGAAGTTCAGTTCAGTCCGGTTCTCTGACCATTTT
>NHYE01005310.1:0-21240 GCA_002938385.1 Gymnopilus dilepis | reverse complement strand
TTCTATATTTCAAGGGTGTCGGCGGCATGTAACTTCCCTATGTGAGAAGGCAGTGGCAACAGAGCCAGGGAGGGCAACATACCAGCAGCGAGAGGTCGAAATTCTTGACTCCTAAACCATCTTTCCAGCTTTCAGAGCGATGGGCTGGACTTACGCAAGGCCTAGCTTCCAGACTTCTTCAACTTCGCTGTGAAAAGATGGATGAAGAAGACGAACGCTCACCTCAAGATTTGGGTCCTGAAGTTCGAGATTAAGCCGGAGAGTGTGGACGGAAAACCTGGCTTGAAGGCAGGTGGCCAATTTCCAACATACACGATGCACGTCGTTAGCAAGTCGTTAGAGGCCTGCGTCAACACAGGTAGGTAGCCCAGCGTGACGTCGATGATCCCAAGGTCGAACAGCGGATATAGTTGGCTTCGTCCACCAGAGCCTTCGTACCCCAGTAATGATTGGCGGTCCTGAAAGGCGGCGTCGGGAGACGAGAAAGGACAGAAGTCAGGCGTGAGAATAAACCTCCATCCGCCTGACTCGGTCCGTGCGTCGCGGTCTTTTTTCCTTCTCTTTTTGCATCGAGATTTCGGCTCACCCTGTAGCACATCCTGAACCTGTTGAACAATTGTCGTCAAAGGATGCTCTACATCTTCTGCACTTTCTCTATATCTTTTGTGAAGAGAAATTCTTTCCTCGATAATGAATGCCTTCCCAACCCTCCTCTTAGTACAGAGGAACCTTCCCTAGGTACGACTGCCCCAAAGATAGACACAAACTGCAAGTCAACCTCACGGCATGGTTTCAGTGCGAAGAAATGGTTCGTATTTGGCCGACGTGTCAGCAGTTCTATAGCCTCAATTGGTTTCTACTCGAATGTCGGAATGAAGTCAACGTGCTCAACGTGAGTCCGGTCAGCTCGGAATCGGTTCCCTGATCATCGATAATATATAGGGGTGCCGATATCCGAGCTTCACAAACGACGACAACAGCCTTTTTTTCTTTACGAATCTCTGGCAATGGATGAACCGAATACTAGGCGTCGTCACTCTCTATTAGGGATCGTAGGATTGAGAACCGGTCAGAATAGGGATGAGCAAGAAGGGCTTAGGGTGGGTCTTTCAAAAGGTTTAGCAGCTCCGATATAACTTTTTTCAATAGGGTCCTGTACGGCGAGCAATCTCTTCCTCGATCACCCGCGGGTTCAGAAGACTCTTTGGACGAAAGGAAAATACTATAAACGACGGTGCTTCCCCGGGAGTGTTAGCCCTAAGTGATACACGTTCTGTCAATGAAGAGGTATGATCTCGGTTTGTGCGTCGGGCATTCTTCCGCTGATGCTTTCTTCGCAGCGTACCGCTGCAGCGAAGCTCATTTATTCAGCTCGCACAATCTCTTCTTCGGCACCTGACATAATGAAGGCAGGGAGTTCGACGACACCTCCATCTGAACCAACCGTTCAAGCAATGACTCCTGAGCCCTCATCCTCTGCGGCAGCCGCCTTGAATTTCGCCACGAAGGCCGTACGCGGCATGCAATTGGCACCTGGTGTCTTGAGGAAAGATTTGCCTGGAATGGAGTCTGTCGAAAACGGCATTGACCTCATGTATTCCGTCTCTTCTGTTCTCGAAGCACTGAAGACATTCTTCAACATAACTGAAAAGTTGTCTACTGTAAGTCACTCATTCCGACGCCTACAATGTACAACCGACTGGATTTCGCAGATCCATCCATATGTTCAATTGGCTTGCACCATTCTCGGTGCGATATCCAAAGTTTGTCAATCACTCCTCGAGCTCGTATACTGAGAGGATAACCAACTCCGCTTTACTAAGGTTATTACGGAGCAAGCAGACAGAGACAGATCCGTACAGAATCTTCTGGTGACGATGAGAGATCTTTATATGTTGCTCAACAATGAAAGGCTCCAGGAAATACAGTCTATGAAGACCATTGTTCAGTGCATATGTCAGCAAACTTTAGAGTGTTCATATTTCATCGAGGGTTATACTAAGAATCAGAAATTTCGTGAGCCGTTCCTCTCTGCCCTGGTCGAATTGGACTGATTAATTAGTTTATAAACAGGCACGAGGATCGCCAAGAATCTCTCATCCCATACAGACAGTCGCATAGCGCAATACCAGCAGGTATTTGAGGAGCTTCGACAGGGTTTCGAAACTCGGGCCTCACTCGAGACACTACTGGGTGGCCGTGAAACGTTGTTAGCAGTAAACCGGATCTGGGATAAGATGAATGTGGTCGACGATATCGGTACGTCCTGTTCTTTCTACTCATTTGGGACGTGACTCTAACCATGACATCCCAGCCCAGAGCGTGGACTTGAACAGCATGCCTTACGCCGGAGGAGCAGGGTTAAACTTGGAAAAGGTCTGCTTAGAAGGAACGCGGAAGGAGATCCTCAACGAAATCATGGAGTGGGCTTCAAGTACCGATGAATCTCGCGTATTCTGGCTTCACGGGAATGCTGGCAAGGGGAAGTCGGCCATTGCTCACACTATTGCTCATCACTTCCAACTTCTTGAACGCCTCGGTTCCTGTTTCTGTTTTGATCGAAATGAAGCTGGCCAAAAGCGTTACCAGACGATTTTCACGACAATCGCACGAGACCTCTCTGACCGGGACGAACATCTACGAGCTGGATTGCAGAACGCGGTTCACAAATATTCCTCACTCAAGAGCACAACCGACATTCTGCAGCAGTGGAAAGAATTCATCGTGAAGCCGATAATGCGACAAGGCGACGCTATGGCAGGACCTATCGTGATAGTCATTGATGCCCTGGATGAAAGCGGAGACTCCGACTCCAGGAAATCTCTCCTCCGTGTTCTTGCAGGGAAACTAGCCGATCCTGAGAGTCGTATACAAGACCTTCCGCCAAATTTCCGATTTCTGGTGACTTCGCGACTACTTCCCGATATCCATCAGGCTTTTAAAGATGTCAGCCATGTACAACAAAGGTCAATGGATGACATTCTTTCTACGGGGTCCGATATTTCTACCTACATCCAAAGTGAGCTCTCTGGATGGGACGTCTCAGGAGAGGTTGGCGTGCTTGAGCGCCTCACAGTATCCTCCAACGGACTGTTTGAGTGGGCACGTCTGGCGTGTGCGTATATCGCCAATGATAATTATGGTGGTCTGGACCGCCGTGAACGCTTTGAACTCATCACCTCTCATAGCCAGGAGGTTGGTGACCACCTTCTCGACGACATGTACAGAGTTACTTTGGAAGTAATATTTCCAAAGAGTCCGACTCAAAAGCTCGCTCTACGTCGCTTTCATTCGGTCATGGCTCAGGTGATCTGTACAGCAGAGCCATTATCTATGGCTTCGCTTGAGTCCATGAGAAACCACTTCTGCGACCAGGACCTACGGCGGATACCCATCAAAGCAATCATCGAACCCATGGGGGCCTTACTCAGTGGCACCACTAGTCTTTCAATCACTATTCGTCCCCTTCATGCTTCCTTCATCGATTTCTTGACAGATGACAACCGAAGCGCAGAATTCTTTGTCGATGTTTCCGGCATTGATAACAAACTTGCATTTTCCTGCCTCCGTATCATGGAGCACAAGTTGAAGTTCAATATCTGCGGTCTCTCCAGTTCCTACCTCGCTAATTTTCAAGTTCCCGACCTGGCTGAACGGATTGATAATTGCATCTCTTCAGAGCTATCCTATTCCTGTCGCTTGTGGACCTATCACCTTCACCGAGCCATATTTACTAAATCTCTGGCTGAGACTGTCCGTGCATTGTTTGGGCATGAGAGGCTGCTATTCTGGTTAGAAGTCCTCACTCTCCTCACGAAGGTCAATACCTGCTATGCGGCACTCTCTAGTGTCATTGAATGGGTCAGTGTACGTGAGCTTTTCGCATCTTGGAACGATTTACATCTGACGTTTCCTGTAGAAGCCCGACTTCAAGGCAATGGATGATACCACAGGTCATCTGTCGTCGTACAAAGACATCAGGGACGATGCAGCAGATGCCCAACGCTTCGTCCGTGTTTTTGGCGGTACAATCTCATTTAGCACGCCTCACCTATACGTCTCAGCACTTCCATTTTCTCCAGCAAAATCCCGGATATTTCAGAAATTTGCAGGGCATTTTCAAAACACCCTTAAAATTATCCGAGGGCAACATAAGGGCTGGCCGGTGACGCAGGCGGTGCTACGTGGGCACACCAAAACAGTCAATAGTGTCGCATTCTCGCCAGATGGCCGACGAATTATTTCAGGGTCATCGGACAAGACCATTCGTATATGGGACGCAGAGACTGGGGAGTCACTTCCAGACTCTCTCGCGAGGCATCAGGCCAGGGTTCATTCAGTGGGATTTTCTCCGGATGGAAAGAAAATCGTCTCTGGCTCAAAAGATAAAAGTATTCGGTTGTGGGACTCGGATACTGGAGAGGCGCTTCGACCACCTATTGAGGGGCACAGTGACTGGGTGAGATCGGTCGCCTTCTCTCCAGATGGCAAACAAATTTGTTCTGCTTCAGGGGATAGGATGATACATCTATGGAGTACGGAAACTGGGCATCAACTTGGTCAGCCGCTTCGAGGGCATGCCAATCGCGTTACATGTGTGGCATTTTCGCCCGATGGAAGGTATATTGTTTCTGCATCATTGGACTGGACTGTTCGCTTGTGGGATGTGGAAAGTGGGAAACAGCTCCAACCAGTTCTCAATGGGCATTCAGACTGTGTTTGGTCAGTCGCGTTTTCGCCGGACGGCAATCTTGTAGTCTCTGGCTCGAACGACTGTACTGTTCGTTTATGGGATATCACAACCATGGAACAGCTTGGAGAGCCCCTCACGGGTCATACCAGAGGGGTTCTCTCTGTGGCTTTCTCTCCTGACGGGAGCCTGATCGTATCCGGCTCGGAAGATACTACAGTTCGTCTATGGAGCGTGGAAACCCAATGGCAACTTGGCATCCCACTGAAAGGACACGAAAATCGAGTGTGGTCCGTCACATTTTCGCCAGACGGAAGGCGAATCGTATCTGGCTCAGAAGACACCACACTACGACTCTGGGATACAGGAGCCACTGAAGAAGACTTTCAACAACCCCAAATTGGGCACGCTGCCCGAATTTCTGCTATCGCTTTCTCCCCAGACGGCAGGAAGATTGCGTCGGGATCTCGGGACAAGACGGTTCGGCTGTGGGATACAGACACAGGGAAGCTACTGGGACCACCCCTTAACGGACATGAAAAGGAAGTCAATACTATCGCCTTTTCTCCAGACGGAAAGATACTTGTTTCTGGATCAGACGACGAAACAGTAAGAGTATGGAATACAGACATCGGAGAGCAGCTCATGCCACCTTTGCGAGGACACACTGACCTTGTCACATCGGTTGCCTTCTCACCGGATGGCAAGCTAATTGCCTCTGGCTCATTGGACAAGAAAATCTGGCTATGGGATGCCGATACTGGAGAGCAGCTGCAGCCTTCTCTGGAGAATGACGATGGTGGGATGATCTTGTCTATTGCATTCTCACTTGATGGTAGTCAGATTGCGTCTGGATCGAAAGAGGGGATGCTCTGTCTGTGGGGCGTTAAAGAGCGGAAACTACTTGGCCAGCCGTTCGAAGGACACAAGGATTGGGTCAGGTCAGTGGCATTCTCCCCTGATGGTGGGCAGCTCGCATCAGGATCCGGGGACAAGACAATCCGGTTATGGTCCACACAGAGAGGCCAGGACTCCGCGTCTCTACTCAGAATCCTCCTCGGACATCAGAAATGGATTTATTCCGTCCTTTTCTCGTCAGATGGTCAGCGCGTTATCTCCGGATCACAGGACAGAACGATCAGGATATGGGATACGCATTCTGGGCAAGAGCTTCAAGTGATTCGAGGACATGAAGGTCGGATTTTTGCTCTTGCATACTCACCAGCTAGGGAGTATATCGCATCAGGTTCAGATGACAAGACAATTCGAGTATGGTATGTAGACGGAGCCAAGGACCTGCGACAACGGGACATCGTATTGGACAAGGACGAGTTCTTCCGGACTGACAAACATTTGATATCTTTTTCGACGTGTTGGAATCACAGCCTTAGGGACAATCGAAAATCTTCGACGGAGCCTTACATGTCGGCAGATTTGGTAGAGGTGGACGGTGGGTGGACGTGGTTTCAACGGGAGTCCAAGTCCTATCGGCTTTTCTGGGCACCACAACCATATCATCCAGTTTGGCTTCATCAGTATCTGCTCCGGGTCATGCCCGCGCCAGAGATCGAACTCAACCTCAGTCAGATGGCACATGGGTCGGATTGGCATTCCTGCTATAGTGCAGGCGAAAATTGAAGTTGGACGTTCGGAGACGGTCGCACATGGCATATCGGAGGTAAATTCATAAAGCCTTGCAATTTGGCATTGACCGTACGAAGGTAGCGGAGCAACAAAGTACAGCACAGCTTGTAATTGGAGTACGTGTGCACCATGAAAATACTATAAGGCATCAATGGAGAGTCGACGAGTAAAATGCTCATCAGAAAGTGAGGTCCAGGAAGCAAGAGGGCATGCAATTCTAAGAAAATTGGGTCTCAGCAAACGAACGACTCAGACTGAATGGTCCCTTGCCTGCTCAATAGCTCATGGCGATAACATCTCCACCCACCCCTCACAGGGTCACTGCTGGTAGCTCACCCTGTAGGTCAATCGAACGCTGGCCACGCAAAACTTGAAATTCGCAATTGATCTCTCAACGGTGACACGTTCCTGGAAGGTGAGAGTGCAATCGTCGTCGAATGAATTTGCCTAGAACTAGAAAAAAGTTTGATTACAAAGCATAACTGTGACGAAATGAAGGTAAAGACGTACCGAGAAACGTTGATGAAAACCACTGTCCTGCAAGACGACGAGCAGTCGAATGAACAGCCATACAGGCACTACAGCCATCTCCTCCATCCCTTCTGGCAAGAAAGTATCAAGAGCATACAATCGGCCACTAAAATTCAAGTCGTCTTCCAGGGCGCGACTTTGTTCTTACGCCCAAAGACAGAACGATCAAGCACGTTCCGAGGTGGGTCGAGACGTGGATGGCGGCGAGGGGTGGCAACGTTGGGCTCTTCGACGATGTGAGAGACTGGAACAATCTCGCACAGGACGAACCTAAAGTAGAGATGCATCAACCCGCAATTCGAATTGACAAAGGAGAGATGGCACACTCACTCGGTGAACATCCACGAGTAGCCCAGGTCTCGACATTGGCACTGAGCTGACATTCATTTTGTATTCGTGCGGCACGAATCAGAACGGAGATAGGCTGAGGATATGTCACCTCTGCGGTGTGGCAGTCAGATATGAGTTGAGAGACAGAGCTGTTGATAAAGGACACATACCAGGTTTCCAAGATTACGCGTCGCCGCATTCCTCAGGACGCCAGGCCTGCAGAATTGTGTCTTGGGAATCGAAGAACGTCAGCAGTGTCAGTGCGTGAGCCGAAGGAAAATACCATACCTCTGAAGATTCGTCTATGAGCCCAATATAACTCTCTATCCGTCCTCGCATTTGCGACCGTCGATAACTTCTATTCTGACTTGCTTCAGCGGGAGGGGGCTACAATGTCGTCGACGAGCATGCCTGTGGCGACATGGACCGCTCTCTGTGCAGGTGACGACCCCCAGAACTCCTGATAGAAGCTCAGTAAGTCAAAAGCGTAGACAAGATGAGCAGTCAAAGAGAAGATGACTCACCGAGATATAACGTTCCCAGCATTGCGTCCGTTGGTCGATCTAACAACCTCCAACATGGTGTTATGCAATGAGGGTAACTTGGTGGAGAGCATATTAGTCCTGAGCCAAGATTTCGATGTAGCTGAGGCGACAATGGTGATTGCAAGAGCAATTGTGCTGCTTTTGACGAGGGTAAGTACAGGTAGCGGGTCGTTGAGATCGCAAGAACGACGTACAGTGAAATAACAGGAACAGAAAGGGACAACGCTGGATGCACCTATGTTCCTGCTGATAAACATCCCCCTAACCTTGCCAGTAGCTCGTACGCGAGAAGAGAGTGAAGCTAGAACTGGAAAGAGGCAGAGAAAAAAGAACGGAGAGCATCGGGTGACTCAGGGACAGAGCAAAGGTCAGGCGTGGGAATGGATCTATCTGTGGCGCATCATGATCAGATGCTTGTTGGCTAAAAATTACACATAAATCATTCCCTTACTACAAAGAGGTCCTCCAAGAACGCTTGATTCACAACTTTCAGCCTCATCCTGGGTGTGAAGAACGAAAGAGACAGATCGGATTCTGGCTTTGCACTGCTCCAATAATAAAACTTTTATACACACAAGCACTCAACAGGTAGAGGAGGACATGGGCTGCATCGGTATCGTCAGCTTCATCGCAACGTTCTTTATCACTGACTCCTACCTAGATATTACATTGCTCGAAGTCTGATGCTGTCTTGCTTCTGCCTCCCGGTGGTCTACTTAGCAGAGCTTCTGTGGAACGAAATCCGCCTCATCAGAACTCTGTCTTCAAATAATTGATACTAGTAGAGTATGAGATATAAAATTCAACTTCTTTTTTGAAAGGAAAGAGACGGCATAGAGGACTGACTGTGATTGAATCTCTGGAAGTAGCTAGAACCCATTGGTAATAGAGGCAAGAAGAATCCGACTTTTGTCGGAATAACTATGGGGTGACTTAAATTTCGTTACTCTTATTTCTACTCTCCATCGACAACGGCTTGGCTCAAGCTCTTCGCTCCGACTCGTGCACACAGACTTCTCCGGAGCGGTGACAAGGCTATCACTAAAAGCGGTAGGCTGATGCGAAACGCAAGGCATACGCGTCTATCACGTGGCGGAAATTATTGCAACTGTCGCTAGGCATGACACGCCCATGCCATGACATCATGCTCTAACGAAAAGGTATTTCAGGCAGCGACTCCTCGGCTTTTGAGCTAAGAATGCCTGCTTCCTTTCCTTGCCCTGACTCGCAATGCCTACAAATTCGCAAGACGATAAGCAACTCTATTCCAGCCAACTGGCGGCGTACACCCTTCAGTGCTTCAGCAGTGGAATGCCGTCGGAAAGGGGTCGTTTCCGACTGTAGAGGAGATCACCAGAGGAGTCCTTAGCCCTCAAGGAACTGGCTGAGCACGTACAGAGTTATAACGCCTCAGAAACAACCATACACAGAGTCCATTTATGAGAGGTAAGTGGCCGTTTGTCTCTTCCAGATCGTTGGTTGCTCATATGTTACTGTCTGATCACCCCTTTGCAGGACAGTCAGAGACCGACTCTTCGTCGTATGTTGGCCGTCGTACGCAGATACTCCCAAGGCGCCGCTTCCTACTATCGGTTTTACTAAGAATGTCTGTGAGAGCAATTTGCTTCTGTTAAACGTTGCACCGGTTTGATTACAAATCGTCAGCGATCGGGAGAGGTTCTGTGAATGCTTGTTTCCTCCCACTGCGGTTACACCCAGTTCAAAACCAGACATTCTGTGACGATCCTAGGAGAAATCACATACATCTCAACGTGTATTTCACAAGTTCCTGTATTCTTTCTCTCCGGGACTGTTGCCGACCCTCCCGGGTCTACATCTGGTATTGCCTCTTCTGTGATTCAATAGTTTGGCTTCAGGTGGAGTCCACTTCGGACAAAGCCTCACAAGCTATCGATTACTCATGGGAATGGAGCGGACATACGAGATTGAAGATAGATCTTTTTGGCAGGTTCAGTCGAAGTTCAGGACTGCACTATAATTGATTCGATTGCTTTCTGGCTATCCTTGTTTCGGCCTTACTCTGGAATAGTTCCAAGAGGCATTGGAAGGCATCTATAACAAGGAGGAATTACAGCACTATTGACCTTCATCACCGTCCTACATCGTGATTCTAGGAAAGTACCGAAGGACTAGAGTAACAAGAAGTCGAAATCGTTAAGCCTGTTGCCAAAGCCCGTAATAGACGGAGAAACCCGCAGCGCAACTCTGGCCCTGAGTCTCCGACATCCTGACGGCCAAGAACCAAACCATCGACATGACGACATGGCGGTTGGAGGCAAATCAGGAGAGAATTATCGCAAAGGACACTATCTACACTCCTATGACCTATGAGTGTCCCATTAGTACTGACTCGTTCCGGAGCTAGCATTGTAAGAGAGCTTCATACTCATACCTTTGATCACTCGCACATAAAGACACCACGTCCTCGTATGCCAGCTCAAGAAAGCCCGCCCCATATCCTGATGTTGCTGTTACGACTGCTGATCTAGGTGGTGGCCAACAAAAAGCCGATTCGCGCCGGTGTCGAGGCGTTCCGTCTTCATTGACTCGTAGCATCCACATGGACATGGTTCCCCCTGAGCGTCGGTAAGTCTCGTCACAGGTCGTGGCCAACGGAACTCTTGTGAAAAGGGGACAGTAGTCAGTAAGAGTAGATTTATGCGGCATGAGAAGGACGAAGCAAATAGCTTACTGGAACGAATAGCTCGAAAGGTTGTATACGGGCTTGCTGGTCAGTCGGTTCAAAACCAGAGACCAGATACCGACATCCTCCGAGCCTTGTTCACGCTGCCGGTCTGTCATCGCGTCAGGGTGCTCCGAAGGTGCTCCGAAGGACGGCTATATGCGCCATTGAAGGGGTAGTATGAAGGGGGGATGAACAGCCACTGGGCGGAGACGAGGACCAGAGCGAGAGCGAGAAGCGTGTGCGACCGACGGACCATGGGAGAAGGAATACTAGGAAGAAGGACTTAGGAGGTATGGAGGAAGAACGGCAGGTAGTCGACGGGGAATATTGCTGGATATTCGAAGGGACATGGAAATCACAGTCTTCGCCGTCTCCAAGTTGACAGACGCGGCCGATTTGATGGAACTCGCAAAGGCAGAAGTGGGAAAGGGAGGACACCTTCCACCAGCGAGCTTTTGGCTCCGTGTTCTCCACTGGAGGATGCACAGGAAGAGGTTGAGGGCTGCATTTGACAACCAAACAAGCAGGCTTCTTCTGGCAGCGGCTGGAGCTCTTGTCGGGTGTCATAGCGGGCATAGCATACGCTCAACTTCTAGAGCGCGAATGCCCTCCATGGATATGCATAGGGCTTCGTGCAAGCAGAGTGCCTGTTGACCCACTAACTCTGCCTCGTCATGGAGCGGTACCGAGCCAGGTAGGTACCGAAGTAAGTGCCCCGTCGACATTGGGCATATATGCTGATGCGGTTGCGGTCATGAAAGTTGGCGAAGCAGTGGTGGGGCTACTTCCGGGTGAGGAGAGTGCAGCTATCTGGGGTTGACGTTCAAATTGGAACGTTGAAGTCGGGATGAGCCAGAGGGAAGACGAGGATCCGTTGTAGAAGGTTGTGCTGTCACCGATACATGATTCCGATATCTTGAAGGTGTTGTGTACGCTAGAAGAGGGTGAAGCGCGGATGGGAAGCACCGGGAGAACAAAGAGCATGCAGTGTCGGAGGCTGGAACGAGCAAAAGTCGGGCGTGGGAGTGGACTGTGGTTCCGAACTCCAAGGAAAAATGCCGAATGACACTACGGACGGTCTAGCTCAACATCGTTTGGAAAGGAATTGTGCGCCCGTTAGAGAGCTGCAAACTTGCACATCACCTCCTCACTTTCGTGCCTTTCACCCCCGATCTACCTACGATCCCCTGGATGTTTTCGTCACAAGAAGCAAGAGAGTTCTGCTGGAGTGTCCTACTAAACTACACTCGGTCCTGCCAGTATCGATTCGAAGCCCACGCATTGCGGAGCACGAAGCAGCAAGTCATATTTGGAATCACTGAATGTCAGTACTCGAGTATCTTGCTTGCAAAAGGCGCCGAGTGCCACTCCTGGTAAGTTCCGATAATGTTATGCGTCCTGTGTTTGAAGATTTGGCCCTGACATTTCGTACGCATGCAACGTTCGGGGTAAGAGTTATTCTCTAACCAGACTAGCCCTTTCTAACTCAACTATATATCGACATAGATGGCAATTGCGCGATTATTACTGGGATCATGAGACATATTCGCATTGAACAATTTGACAGCTGAGTTGCGTTTTTCTGACCTTACCTTTCTGTAATGGTCAACGGCAACTCGGATCTCTTGAACGTTCTCTGACGGCTGTATGTTATCTTCCATTTTCATTGGAGAAAAAACCTTATTGCTCTTGATGTCTTGCCCCGGAAAAGCAACCGAAAAGTATTTAAACCAGCCTTTCATGTCTACAAGGTGCATCGTCTTCACGGCACTCAAACCACCAGTCGAAAACATCAGCTTTAGCTCAGAAATGTCGGAAGAGAATAATCAGAAAGAACCGTTGGTGATTAGCCAAGCCACGCCAGGTTTGTTGTACTGAACGCGAGATGACTATACCACGAAACTGATGCAGACTTCACAGTGCCATGCAGAATCCCAGGTCTCGCCGACGTCGTTGGCTTCGGTCCTTCTGGCGTAGAGATCTTGCGCAACACATTTGCTCCACAGAAGGAACTCGTTCTACCTGCGTTTGGGCAAGACCCCAGTGCGGGAGGATGGAGCATAGCCAGGCATGTACGACTCGTCGCAGACACCACGGGGAGTGGCCGAGCAGACGTTGTGGGCTTCGGCGAAGATGGCGTCTTTATCTCTGTGAACAAGGGCGAGAACGGTTTCGCCTTGCCACGATTCGTCAACAAAGATTTTTCATATGAATCCGGTTGGCGTGTTGAAAGCTCAATCCGCTTCATGGCCGACATCACGGGCGATGGGCGTGCTGATATTGTGGGTTTTGGGAACGAAGGTGTCTACATATCGTTGAACCAGGGAAACTCCGTCTTCGGTCCTAAAATCCTTGCATTGGATGATTTCGGAGTCAAGCAAGGCTGGACTTTGGACAAGACCCTTCGCTTCCTTGCAGATGTCAATGGGAACGGCCTCCTCGACATTGTCGGTTTTGGCGAGGCTCATGTCTCCGTCGCCTTCAACAATGGTGACGGTACGTTCCAAAAAGCGAGGCCGGCTCTCCGTGGTCTATGTTTCAATCAAGGTTATAAAATCAACGACAATCCTCGTTTCCTGGCCGATGTTACGGGAGATGGGAAGGTGGACATTGTCGCTTTTGGCCCGGATGGAGTATATGTTGCACTCAACCGCGGGGATGGTATTTTCCATGATCCGAAGAGAGTCATCCAGAACTTTTCTCCAATTGAAGGTTGGACGCCCAATAAGCACATCAGGACTGTCGCAGATATAACTGGCAACGGGATTGCAGATATCGTCGGATTTGGCCAGAGCAATGTATTTATGGCAATCAACAAGGGCGATGGGACCTTCGAAGGCGTCAAGCCCGTCCTTGCTCAATTCACTGTCAGCCAAGGCTGGGAGGTTGGCCTCCATCCACGTGCACTCGTCGATATTACTGGAGATGGAAGGGCAGACATTTTTGGATTCGGGGCGAAGGGAATTTGGGTCTCCATCAATAATGGGAAGGGCGGTTTCAATCCTGCTGTAGAGGTCTATCCCGATTTTGGTTCAAACAATCCAGGATGGTCGACCACCAAGGCTGTTAAGTTTCTGGCTAACCTTTATGCTCACTAGTAGGCGCTGTCTTCGTTGTATTATTAGGTGTACTTACAAAGGGGAGCAACGTTTGCTCATAAAATATAAACGACATTCTTGACTCCATGGCATCGCTTTGAGTCTGATGGAGCTGAGTCTCCTCAGACCAAAAATTTTGATAAGCAGCTCAAAATCATCAACACTACCCCAGTAGCGGAAGTCGCAGCCAGGTACATTATTCCATGCTGGCAATGATAATCTAAGTTAGAATAAATCGTCATAGTGCAAGCTTGGTCGATGAGGTTAGGGATACCAAGTTTTTGAGATGTTTAGAAGAAGGGGCTATACATATTTTCCAATGATCCATCGCTCAAACGGGGGAGCATTGGAACGAACTGGCCAGGTCATTGAAATCTACAGTACCAGCGATCCCAGGTACGGTAGTGAACTTCCAAGTGCCGCCCTGTAATACGACAGTATCCTCCCCTCCTTGTTCGGCTTTACATCCAGATTGTCTAGGTTCGGTAAATCAAGGCTACTAACAGGCATCTGGAAGGTCTATGACTCACTCGAAGAATGTGCATACAAATCCGTCAGGTATGATAGCTGCGCTGGTTTCTTTGTTGAGGAAGCTAAGGCCCCCGGTGAAATTAACGCAAGCGTCTGAGCTGATAGGTACAGTCACACATTGGGTGGCTGCGTCGTTTGAACAGACTTGGGCGTTTGGAGACAGTTCCTGATTGAACATCACGATTTTAACACTTCATTAGATGTAAATTTGTCGCCACGTACAGCGTTCCTTGCCTGGATCTGGCGATGAGGCTGCGGCAGCTTGAGGGGCAGCCTGGGCGTCCCAAAAGAGCGCAAAAATGCAGAGCGCAGTTGCAACAATGTGCTTAAGGCTGTTGAGCATTGTATGTAAGTACTGGTGTGGGTAATTGTCTTGACTCCTCTCAGCGAACTAGGGATGTTTGCTGCAGAATAAGTGGCCTTACCATTGGCCTTTATACCTTGTGTTACCAATCGATTTAGGTATGCAAACTTAGGTGCAAACGCTGTAATGGTCCCCATACAATCATTCGTATTGACCATACAGTCGCAAGACCAAGGCTGCGTGTTCTCTGGTGTGGTGATGGGGGCGGGATTTTGAGACTAAGACTCGACAGAAGTTACTGGTGAGCGCCCCTGCTCGGAGGTTGATGATAAATGAATGACTACGGAACGGAATCCACTCTAGAGTACTAAAGGCGGGCAGTTTTGATTATATCAATGCTTCTCAAAAGACTTTTGGCGTGCATGGGCGTCTACACCGTGCGGCAAAATTCCAGGAAGGTTGGTTATCTAGGCATCCTTGCAGTGTAGCCTAAGGAGACAGGTGGAATACATTAAATTGGGCCGACAGCTTCGATGGAAGAGTGCTCGTTGACATCGTATAGAAAAGTTACATCGAAAGGTGGGTACCATTCGTACTTAGTTTGCAACTCATTTCATTCTAATGCAGGGTTACATGCGCTCGATATCTACTATAAGGCCCATATACATTAGGCGGTTTGCCCTGCAGCCATGTCGACTTGACTTTAATGGTACCCTGGATGGACGTGACGCCCTGGCTATCTGGCATCTCCAGATTCCCTTCAAAGGTTTCGGGAGGGTGCGAACCATCGAAGATCATGTCGAACCTCACGGTCTTGTCAATAAGATTGAAGCGGCCATTGCGGACTGTGAAGGTTTGTCCATCGTAGACGGACCCTTTTGTCTCCTGGAGAGGTCCTCGTTGGAAATCGGTTAGCTTGTTGGTGTCTGGCTCAAGCTCGACTCGGAAAGAACGCGGTTTGGATCCTGGGCGATTCCAGGAGGTTGTCAAATTATTACCACGCCAGATTTTGAACACTGGAAGAATAGGGTACAGCATGATATATCAGTTTGTGATTCATGGATTTAGGGTCGTGTTATGAAATTTGGGCTTACATGGGGACATCTTAAGCCTCTTGTGATTGATGGTGAGACGATATAAGGTATGGTTGAACAGGAAATCATCAAACAGAACCGTTTTTATGGTCGTTGATACACCTAAATTGAGAAAGTTGATCAAGAGAGATGTCAGTCAATCGGTCAGAGAATACCTCCGTCAGCCCACGTCTCTCCTTCTATGAGACCTGTCGGAGGCACATTCCCCACACTTTCCTAAATAATTTTAATCAGATAAGGCATCGGAATTGAAGCCCTCATACTCACCGACTACTGGACGTCTAAAGCGTGAAGCTATGATTAGCTCGCTGGCGCAGACACAAGATTGTACAATCATCGGAGTCGATTTCTCCCGAAGCCGCTCAATTGTTTGTCAAATCTAATCAAGAAAGGTCAGACGTGAATGGTCCTAAATGTGCTACGTTCAAGTGACGAACCTCCTCTATGATTATTCAGGTAACAAGTTGCCAGACACCTTGGACAATTCCGCTGTCCTCTGCGTTGAGTCAAAGACAGGCCACGACGTCATCCAGTTTCTGGGCAGATATTTCGAAGGAACTCCCAATTTCAACGAGATCGAAACCAAGCCAGAAGCACCCTAACGTTTACGATTTCTGATGTCAAGAGAAGAAAGTAGGAGGGCTCCGCGATGGAGGTTGACGTTGAACGTTGAAGGCAAACGTTGGGGGAGCGGAGCCCGAATTTGCTTGACGCTTACGTCAGGATGGCGCGTCGCAAGTGACGGGTCGCTCCGCTGGTCATTCTGATCGCTCACCAGACGTCGACTGCCAATTCTGCTCAGTATCCGCGACTTTATCACTTTATCATTGCCACTCGCTGCGTTTCCTTTCGCCTATGTGCCCCCATCTCCAAATGGGACCATTATATCTCCGTAAGTTCTTGCAAAGCTCTTGTACTCTTTTTCTGAATGTCTGACTTCATTTACAGCTCGAGGATTCGTCCACTTAGCATGCTGATTTGGACAATCTATCAAAGCATCGAAGCTGCAACTTTCCCTTCTACGTCGTGCTGAAGCCAATACACATGGATACCTCTTCTTCTTCCCCCTTCCTCCCTGCTTCTCACTTCATCTCAGCAAACCCGACCTTCCTCTACGACAGATTTCCCGCCTGGCCTCGGTTTTTCAGCACTACTGTTGCCTCGTCCGCCTTCGGGCCGGCTACAGCCTGGTTCATCCAAGTTTCGTCCACACCCATTCGTACAATCGATCGCCCGAAGTGCCTCTCATCTTCGTCACACACCTTCTGCCCCTCTGCTCGCTCCAATCCCTATTCAGACCTAACCATCTTCGCCCCCCTACCGCTTTCATTGACCGTCCTACGGAATGGCGCCGCATATAGCGACTCTGTCTGGACAAGGCCTTTCCGATGTCGTCACCGGCTACATCGCCTCCATCGGTATCTATGATCTGTCGGCGATCTGGACTGTCAGGGCGTTCATCGCTTTCTGCAAGTTTCAGGGCGGCATTTGGATGCTAGGATGGACCCACAGTCCTCATGCAGCGCTTTGTGGGAGTGTAATTGGGTTGGAGGTCGCGTGTTTGTCGAGGTTCGAGTACGTGACCCTCCTAGAAGTTATGTCGTTCAATCTCAAAATCTTCATTTCGACTT
Source organism: Gymnopilus dilepis (assembly GCA_002938385.1). Classification (NCBI taxonomy): domain Eukaryota; kingdom Fungi; phylum Basidiomycota; class Agaricomycetes; order Agaricales; family Galerinaceae; genus Gymnopilus; species Gymnopilus dilepis. Next base: position 4,135 of record NHYE01005310.1, on the reverse strand, counting down.
TGCTAGGTTACAGGGCGCAGCAAGACGCGGTCTGTGCGATACCGCATACAGAAACATGGAAGCAATGGCCCGAGGAACAACCACTTGTAACATCTAACACGGACAACCACCATCGACATGGTTGGACGATCCTTTATCACCAGAGAGCGGCGGAGCTTTGCACACGGAATTCGCGGCCCGTCAACGCATCGGGGTTCAGTCGCCCTTTGGAGCTCCCCGCCTCCGGAGGAGTTTCCCAGTGCTCGTCACGGTCTCTGTGCCTCCGTTCATTCGCATGATCTTCCTCCACGCCCGCTCCTTCGTATCTTCTACCCCTTCCTCCCTTTTACCCGCTGTCCAGCCTCCTGACCAGCCTCTTGCCACCTCGAGGTTCAAGGCAGTCATCAAGTGCCTCCAGCAGACCGCGCGCGTGATGCCTTGAAATTTGGACAGATCCGAACAGGATGCGAGCGAGGATGAACATCCAACATCCTCCTGCTGTCGTCATCTCTATAGCTCGACGCCTGCGTCCCCTCGCTGTATACCTCATAGTCCATTCTCTCCCGTGTACGCCCTCGCCTCTCGTCCGTACCTTTCATAAGGCCACCTCGCAGTCTCACCCTCGTCCTCGTCCTCATCCATGACCAGACCCTTTCGTCCGATACCAGCTCTTGCTTTTCCCGCTTTCCTCTGCCTCGTTGTTCCACCTCCAAGACGCATATATGGACCTTCCAAGCTTCTTGACTCGACAATCCTCCCGAAGCACTGAGCCTGCGTGGCTGCAGTCCTTTGGGTACTACCTCCCCGTGAGTCGTCTCCTATCGGACTGCTCATGCTGCTTATCATCCTGGCGTGCTAAAAGATGTCGTGTACAGGGTGTCGTCAAGGGGACGGGTTTGCGACGTTGCCTACCCGCTGCGGTGTGCCAGCGAGGAGACCTCGTCAGGAAGACGGTGTATGGCGACACTGGGACTCACTTGAGGGAAGGGACAGAGCACGCAACTGCGCTATGGGCCACGTCAGCGGCTTTCGATATTCCTGAATCTCGGGGAATTGTGCTCAAAACTCAAAATCTCGGGCGCGAGTTGAAGGAGCTCTTCGGACGGAGTCAGCCAGGCTCGTTTGTTCGTGGGCCACTGTCGGTTTTCGACTTTCAAGCGTCAAGCGTGCGTCGGGGTGGGAACGGCAATGCGGATGTGGGGCTGCTGGATCAGAGCCCAGAGGAGAAGAGCTGCTCATTCTGCGTTTGTCGTTGGCTGTCGGGTGGTGGAAGGTACGTGTGATGCTTCCCTCGTCCACTAAAGGGCAGAGCTGACGCATTTTTTTCGTTCATCGCGTCTATGTAGGGTGTGACTACTCTATCCGAGATATCTTTCCAAGGCTGAAGGCTGAAGCGCTGAGATCAATGAATGCGGGACATCGTTCCATGGGTACGCCCTTTCTGGTGGGGAAGTGCGTTCTAGTGCAGACGTGGTGCATTCTTGGCTTGGCTGCTTATCGCCTAGCAGGAAAAGGTCGGAGCGATTTGTTGGTTGCGTCTGTCCGCAGTTATGCTGACCGCTTTCATCATCTTTCTTTGCAGTTGCCAGTGGTGCTCGATGAGAAGGACGTGTCAGGGAATGAGGAGCTATATACTAGACAGGTGGCTGAAAGTCGAGCTGCGTTGGACGTGACGTGGTCTATTTTTGTTTCCGCAGTCCCTTGCCTCTCGCCTTTTCCTCTATATGTCGCTATAAGAAGTGGCTCTTCTATCTGCTGCAGGGGCAACTTATCCCGCCATGGAACTCTCATTGCTGATTGCTCTTCATCGGCCAAAGGGCTTTCACGAAGAATGGCACCCGCACCGTTGGCTGCGTAGTACGCGACGAGAACACGAGATTGGGTGGATCGAGATGGATCAACGTGGGGTGAGCATATATCTTGCCCATTTTTCTCCGAATTCCGCTGATGGTTTCCTTGTAGTCCTTGAGAACGCTGCTCTCTTGTTACCCCCGATGGTGTCGCGGTGCAGCATAGCCAACAAAGTCCGATGTTTGCGACATTCTCGAGACACAAGTCGAGCCGAGCAAGAATTTCGGGATGCTACGCGAGCACGGCTCAGATGTAACCCACACCCGGAACGGTCTACTACTCACACCGACGACGATCTTAGGAGCTCCAATGGAGCAGTGGGGTTGCATAAAAATGAATGCGAAATTCTCTGGAGTCATGTAATAACCCTGAGACTTTCAAACATCCCAGGTTTACGTTGACCATGACCAACGCCAGTCACACCACTCAAAGGCTCTACGGCGGCCACGGGAAGAGTGGCAAAACGTTGCTTCCCACTACTGCGAGGGAAGACGCGCCGTTTTATATCCTCCCCGACACACTGCGCTCGTGGCCTTATGAGCGTATTTTGAACCCCTCGGTGGCACCTGAATCTGTCGAATGGCTCTCGAGCTTCCCTGATATCATCTTGCTGGGCACAAAGGAGTACAACCAATCTGACTCTGGTATGTATTCTACCGTCTCACACGCTGTGCTTCTGCCAAAGCGGTGTCAAGTCATGAGTGTAATACTCACACTCTTCAACACGGCAGGCCTCTTATGTTCTCTGACCGCCCCTCACGCCTCTCGTGGTGAGTTCGATCAGTCAGGATTTGGACTTGGACTAATTGAGTGTGGTCGTTGCCCTAGAGGTGTTGAGAAGTTTTTGCGACTTCATGCATATGTGCTATATGTTAGAGGAGTACACCGAAACCCTCTCAGGGAAACAAGCAGTCGATATATGCCAATCATCAATCGATGCCATTACTCGCCCCGACCGTTGCAGATCCGAAGGAGAACCTCTTGTCGGTGAAATAACGAGACAGTGAGTCTTATCTTAATCCATAGAATCTTTGACTAATCCTTGTCTGCAGATTCTGGAAACGGTTTTCCACCCAGGCGAACCAAGCGACACAGGAGCGCTTCATCAAAGCCTGGCAGTCATTCCTTGACTCTTTGATAATCCAGGCACGGCGTCGAGACAGGGATCGCTATATCTGCTCCATTGACGAGTACATGGCCGCTCGACAGGACAACATTGGATCGCAACCCTGCTTTGCGATCTTGGAGCTGTCTCTGGGCTTGGACATCCCTCAGTATGTCATGGACCATCCGCTCGTAGCAGCTCTTGTAAAAGACGCCAACACCATGATCGTGCTCGCCAATGTACGCCTGCTTCATTGTAAGCTATCATAGTGGACTAAAATGTTGTTCAGGACATGTGTTCCTATAAGAAAGAGGTCCGAGCAGATGCAGCGGATTACAATGCGATCGCGGTGGTCATGCGTCAATACAAGACCGATGTCGCTGGCGGCGTCAGATGGATCTCGGATATCCACGACGAGGTTGCGCAACATTTTCTACAGATTCGCGACGATATCCTGAACCAACGCGGCTTCCCTTCATTCGGCGAATCCCTAGATCGCCAAATCGAGAGTTATGTCAATGGTTTAGGTAGAGCTCTTTGCCAATTTTACGAACGGGGATGATGCTAATGGCTTCTTTACGTAGGTCAATGGATCCGGGGACATGATGAATGGAATTTTGGAGCACGACGGTATGAATTCAAGTTTACTGATGAGAATTCTACTCACAGAGTGACCTTTCTTTCTCCAGATACTTTGGGAACGAGGGTCTTGAAATCCAGAAAACTCGCAAGGTCTTCTTATACTAGAAGGTTTAAATCTTACAGCACATCTTGCTTGCAAAAGAATGGGATCAGAGTTTTGTCGGAGTATACAGTAGGTCTATTGCCAGATTTAGCTCAGATTTATCTTGACCGGGAAATCCAAGGACTGCGCCACCGACTCGACACTCGGATTGAAAGAGACACAATTTCTAACATGGCCCTGTACATGTTATAATTGACAAGTAATACTCACGCAGAATGACCTGGGGGGTCGGACGTTATTGTGACGACTGTTTGAAAATTTCCGCACATTTTTAATCGTACCCTACTTGATAGATGCCAGATGAGCGTCAAGGAAGTGAATTGAAGTTATTTAAGGAGATGAAGGGAGTTCCATCGATTTTACATAAAAAATTTACAACCTCGACCCTCACTCGCCTTCCTTCCTAGGCATACTATCGCTTGTTGGGAGTTTGAAATCGAAACAAAGAAAAATCG
>NHYE01005309.1:0-21072 GCA_002938385.1 Gymnopilus dilepis | reverse complement strand
GGTAATCACGGATGAAAGGAGACGCTTGATCGGATATTTCTGTCGTGAAGATAGAGAATTAGAAAGCAAGGATAAGCCGAATCATTGAGAAATTGACCTGCTCGTTCAACTGATGACAGTGATGATAAACTAGAGCAATAGAACATCCAGATAATATGCTTGGGGATTGAGTGTCCCTTCCGAAATTTACCAACTTCGAAGGAAAACAAATATCTTGCCACCCGTAATTGCAGTTCTGCATAGTGTCGAGTAGTGGCTCGTACTGAGGATTTTTCGCTTCCAAACAGCCATGCATTTGCTTGAGCTAAGAAAATCATCTTGACTTCATCATCCAAAAATGCTGGAGATTGACCATCGGATTGCAAGAGGGACGAAAAAGCCTGGAAAGGCTTCCTTAAGTCCGTTCTGTCAGGACCCAGAAAAACCCGGAGAGATTGCATAGACCCTGCGATAAAAGGAGAGGATAGTATCTCTTCAATGCAAAGATAGCAGCGAGCCGCACTAGGCTGGATGTAGTCGTAACACCCGATTACAACCATGGTATTTACCAGGTCGTAGACTGGCAGCCTTCGGGGCACGTACTCTACATACTCTGGATACCAACCTCCAGAGACGATACTGTTTGCGTAGCGGTATCGCGAATCAATCCACCTCTGATCGAAGTCAATCCAAGACTGAGACCTTGAAATGTGCAATACTCTCCAGATCGCCAAGGCCCGCTGGTTCTCTAGATTATCTTGTTGATTATCTGTTTCCGAAGGTGGGATTGGCAGGGGTATTTCGCGATATTGTTTGCGAAGCTGGTAGACAGTGGAAGAAGGCAGAAGGTAGCAGAGGACATAGATGACGTGTCCTAACCAGGTGAAAATGGTGGCCGAAATTGCAAGAGTCTGCCGGAAAAGTCTTGATTGAGTAGATTTGTACGGAACCTGGATAGGGACTCGTCGAGAATATATCACTGGAAGACAGAACACAAAGATTTGAAGCGCTGAAGAAGTGGTCGTGAAAGCGAGAAATGCCAAAGGAATGCCTGCACAAATTACCACGGGTATCGCGACCGTCGAAGATGAAACGAGCAGGAAGTCTATGAGTCCCACGAAGAAGAGTACGAGAGCTGACTGCAAGAATAGAGGCAGGGATGATAGTATTTGTGGAACATACCAAGCCTCCAGGCCTTCTGCTCGCATGCCAAATATTGCAAATTTATCTTTAGAAGAAAGAGAAGGAGGGTAATTCTGATGTTCTCTGAGCCATTGTAAGGAGACAATCCCAATGAGTGCGCTTGTAAGGCTGAGTACAAGACTCATAAACCAGAAAACGTTGACTCGAATGGACGAGGCTGATATTGGACTGGCCAGTGTTGTCGGATTGAGATTGGGTACCAGAGAAGTGGTATTCGATGGACTATCAAGTCGTGTGGCGATATGAGCAAGCAGGTTGATCATTATTTCATCCTGATCAGGTTGAAGGCCAGGATATGATAGGACAGCGAAGGCGGATACAACGGCAGAGAACAGACCCGCCTGTTAATTCCTTCTGCTCAGTTCTGAGTTTACTTTGAAGCATGTCACCATGTCACCAGGAAAAACTCACGAAGATCAGAAGATTCTGGACCTCTTCTCTCCACGCTTCACATCGTATACGGTCTTCCTCAAGTTTTGGCTCAAGAAGCTTTGCCCAGTGGTCTTCGCCATCGTCAGGGATAGGACACTGATACGGATCGCCGCATTGCCAGGGCTTGCCGGTTTGAAAGGTGAGAACCTATTCCAAGTAACGTCACGAGGTCACACACTTTGAACTCAGTTTCTGGCTCCGGCCGTCCGAACATAGTCTGAGACAGATGGTAAGGGTGCTCGAGATAAAGAGAAAATACTGAGTGTACTGGAGGTTATACGACAAAGCAAGAAGCGCCCATTGAAATCGTTAAACGCTCAGGTGGTCATGTGCTTTATCGATAGCATCAACAAAGTTCTTCGGTAACATCTAGGATGCCGAGCCGGTGATTGATTGATCGATAAGAGTCCCGTGACTCAGTTGGACCGATATGGACGCGATCGGATAAGAGATCGTCGTTATTCGAGGGCTGATTAGTTGCTGGGGAGATCTGGCTTGAATTTTTACTTCCATGTTCTGACTTCTGTCTGCACTGTCGCTGTTCTTTCCGTCTTTCCTTCGTCGCTTGACGTCCATCGCCACCATATTCCTCTTCTTGTCTTCGCTTTGTCCTGTATATGGGCGCAATACCTTTGTCAATCATGCATCCGCGTCCAGATATCAGTTGTGATTCATTTTGCCTCTCTTCCTCGGACCCTTGACCAGAAGACACATCGGGATAGTCTGTGTCTGTTCTATCTGACTATGCCGTTAGATCGCGCGCTTTGTCGAGTCGATGTGCTAAAGACCGCATGTGCTTTGATTTGTTTAAAGAATTCAATATTCCACTTGGCTTTGCATCCTTTTTTCATTTCCGTTCCATGAGTAAAATTGTGCGAACGGAACTTATGTTTCCGGATGCCCGCCTGACATTGGTGAGTACTCCTTCTGTTTTATACACATCCAGAACCCATCAAGCGGGTGTCCTGCCTCCTGCCCTGGTCGACCATCACTCCCTATTGCGAGGCTCTTCCACTAGACAAGGACTCATTCCTTGTGTTGGCCATCAAAAATACCAGAGCTGCCAATAACGGAGGTGAAGCTTGGCCTCTTTAGTCGAAATCGGTCCGACGACGAGGATTCTTCAAGTAATGACGGCAATCTGGCATTCTCGACATCTGCCAAGTGCAGGGTTGGACGCTCAGTGACATGATGATGTCTGTACTTTTCTCAAATGGTATGTTTCTATCCTTTTCCACTTGTTCTGTTTTTTCGACTGACCCCTCCAATTTACCTGACAGGGTTCAAATTTTCTTTGACGCGCGAATCGAGATTAGATCCAGACTTCGAGGGTTCTTCGTCAATCTATACTCCGGCTGTCGATCATGGTCAAGGTTGATACACGTTGTCGGAGACATGCAAGAGTCTAGAAGCGATATCTCGCCCAGGATAAACGGCCCACATTTTTACGTTCCCGTCCCCTTCGCAGGCCCTGAACATCCATCTTTGTGTCGCTGGGACCCAGACAATACGACTCGTGACCTTGTCTGACTCTGACTGAGTCGCAGCGTCACTCTAGACGTCAGCAGAAGCGACAAAATCCCGGAAAATCCACTTCGAAATGAATGGGTGTGTGAACCCGGCTTGTTCCATTTATCACGTGCGCCACTACCCACCTTCCTGTTTTGGACGAGCATTGGAGTTTCCAGCCCTCCTCCTCCAGAAATGCAGAATCGATCGATCAAGCCATGCAGCACCTCAAGAGTAGACGTGAGCGACTTGAAAAACAACCCCGTAAACAACGCCATCTCATACACTCACGACTGAACCACCAGCCCGCTTTCGGGTGTCGTTATCTTTACTCTCTGCTGTGTATACCTGCCAACCATGCCTGTTCCAGACTCTTCCACTGAGTCCTTTACCAAGCTTCACCATCTCGGCCTTGAGACCACCTTTCGCGGTGTCGAGCACCCACTCTCCACACCTGATGCACCTATACACCAATACCGTGGCATCAAGTACGCTTCAATACCTGCTCGCTTTCGACAGTCCAAGCTATGTACGACATACCCACCGATCACAGACGCATCAAAATACGGGTATGATCATACTGCCTATTTGCAACATGCTCCTTCCGTGCTGACTTGTTATCTCTATGTAGACCCATTTGCCCTCAGCTACGGCCGAGAAAGTCCATAGAGGAGAATTTATTTGGCATACCTCACCAGGACATACCTGAACAAAATCTGAAGCAAGACGAATTCGAGTGTCTCAACCTCAATATAACATGTCCAGGAGGCCTCACTCCCAACTCGAGAGTTCCGGTCATGCTTTGGGTCCATGGGTTAGCATCTCTTTCATCCATTGTGCGACGTCATTCTCACACTCCGTCATCACCGTAGTGGAGGCGACCATGGCTGTGGCTCTGAATGGTTCTATGACGGAGGGTCAATAGTTCGCAAAAGCATCGAATGCGGCAAGCCCATCATATTAGTGACCTTCAAGTAGGCCTCGACCGTCTTTGTGCTGTCTTTCTCTGACCGTCACCGTTAGCTTCCGTCTAGGGCTTCTAGGCTTCGCCACAAATGCCTTCATCCGAGACGATAACAAAGCTGCTGGCGAAGAAGGCACAGGGAACTATGGTATGCTTGGTCTTGTTCCCTTTCTCCAAGGTCCCATCTGATACCTCTAAGGTCTCCGAGACCAACGTCTTGCAAATGAATGGGTGCATCATCACATTTCCGAATTTGGTGGCGACCCCAACAACATTACCCTCTTCGGCTCTGGGACAGGCGCTGCAGATGTCGTCTGCCATCTCCTTTCGAAGGCAAACGCCATAGAACCTATATTTCATAAGTCCATCATCCAATCGGCCGTTTTCGAGCCCATCCATCCCGATGTCGGTTCTGCCGGGTGGTATCTCTCCCGTATGATGTCCGCTCTTCAAGTGACGAACATCGAGAAGTTCCGCCACATTGAGGTCGAGAAACTTCTGGGATTAGGCCATGCACTGAGAGCAGTGGACGATGGCGTTTTCTTCCGAGATGGGTGGCAAAGCTATCTCGCACCGCCCCATCCGGTAGAGCATTCCCACCCAGTGGGCAAGAGCCTCGCGTCCCCTCCTCATACGAGCAATTATCTTCTTCCACCCATCGCTGAGATAGGTGTTAGGAGCAAAAGCAAGAGCCGAAGCAGAAGTCGGTCTGCGATGCGAAAATTACGCTCCAAGTCGAGACCTGCACATCTCGGATCAACTCCTACGATACCTGAACATACCAGCAATATCCTTCAACCCCTTATCATCGGCGACTCTTCAGCCGACTCCCTCCTCTGGTCACAGCCCATCTCTCTATGGACTTCTTCTGGCGTTGTCAGACGAATCAAGGCCATCTGCCAGAGTCTAACGAAGACGAGCAATCTTCTTCGCGCATATGATATCTCGGCATATACTCCCGATGAGGAAATCACAGATCGGCTGCTCGAGCTTGTCAACGACGCTCGTGTTGCTTGGCCTACTCAGTGCATCGTTGACAATGCTAAGAGGGAGAGAAACGGACACGGCGTATGGAGGTTTGTCTTTGATCAGGAGGGCCCATCAAGAGGACTTCCACATCACATGGCGGACATAATGTACCTGTTCGACAACGTGCCTCTTCCAGAAAGTGCCAGAGTCGCTGCAGAGTACATGGACGTCGACTCTTTCGATTCTCAACTGGACGAGTCTGACGACGACCGCGAGCCCTGTGTCACCGTTTCCCCAGGCGACCACAGCAATGACGAAGAAGATGTGGCGCACCGCGGCCGGACCAAGGCTCGAGGACAGAGCTTTAGCAGTAGCCTCGCCGCGAAATGCGAGTCTATTGTCAAAGCCGGTGTCCGAACACTCTCTCCATCCGCCCTGTCCGTCATCTCCTCCGCGTCTGGCGGAAGCGACAACAGCACGCAAAGCATGATGATCGACGCCGATGAACAATGCTGGTTAATTGCGCCTGTCGATCTGCACTCGTACACTCGCGTGCGCGATACCATGCAGGAGAAGTGGATTTCCTTCGCCCATGGCGAGGTGCCATGGAGGGAGGACAAAGTCTTCGTCTTTGGCCCGGAAGGCGAAACTGGCGAAAGATCGAGAGCGATCTTCGAGGGACGGAGAAGGAGGAAGGTGTGGAAAGAGGCATTTGAGCCAATAGGTCCCGCATTGGTCCAAAAGGTCGGGGTCGAGCTGAGTAGAGGACCTGCTCTCGGCGCTGACCGAGCGAGGTGTTGACATAGCTGACGCGCCTTCTCTCCGTTCCTCTTGCTCTCCCTCATGCTGTTCCTTCTCCTCTTCTCGGGTCTTATGTTTCACTGCATTTCTTGGTCTTGGGAAGCCCCTACAAAAGGGGGTTTGATATCACTTTTCTGTTCTTCCGCTCTTGCTTCTTCCAATTCTGTACACTTGCATTGCACTGCATGATATCTGTTATCACCACATTGCATTGTCCTTTCATTTATTTATTTATCTATGCGACAAGCCTTAGGCGTCGCTCAAGCCATATTTCCTGCGCACATGCAGCGCGCTGTCAAACCCCCAAGCATACCAATCTACTACCTCAATTTCAATTGTAATTAGCATTCATCTCGCATCATGTTGTTGTAAGGTATGTGTATTCGCATTGTTAATAGATGAGACTGCTGCTCCCCGAATCTGTTCTTGTCCCCGGCAGTCGAACTGTCGAAGCCCCAAAATGTTTTTCCTGAGCACGCGATCCAGTGTACCAGCAACACTGCTTTTGTGGACATGGAGAGCAGTAATTCATGACCAATACTAGTAAATTGTACTAAAGCAACAACAGCAGGTGTTCCGTCGATGTGATGATATGGAGCATGGCTAGTAGGATAAGTGGTAAGACGAAAAGCGCGTAAGGGAGACAAAAAAGTAAGCAACAAACACTAATACAGAGCGAGCAAGTACAGAACAGCAGATGAGCAGATTAACAGATACCAGAAACGCGGCGACCGTCCAGGAGAAAGAAAGGAGCAAAGGTAGAATTACGTAATACAATCAACTATCGTCGTCGTCCCATTGCGCAGCTTTTTTGCTTCCAGTCGAGAGCCTCTCCTATCAATGGACAAAGAATCAAATCAGAAACAGGATCATCTCGACGACGAATACGACGACCAACCTTGGCCTGCGTTCTCGCACTCAGTCGTTCAGCCCTCGTCATTTTTGGTGGATTGTTGTCCTCAGACAAATCACTTTTCCGAGGCTTGCCAGATCGTCCCTTCGAGGCGGAAATAGGAGCAGCCAGTTTCGTCCCATCTTCCATCTCTGCGTCGCTGTTTTCGTCTTCGTCGTCCGAGGCTTCCTCATCATCTCCTTCGTGATCATCAACTGACGAGGAGCGTTTCTTTTTCCGTCTGGGCAGATCAGACCATAAGCCATGAAATAGCAAATGAAACAGAATAGGAAACGCACTTCGAATGGCCATTAGATTTGGTATTGGTAGCAGGTGCCTTCCGTTTCGCAGGTACTCGTTCCTTCCTTTCCTTCTTCTCCTTCACTGTAGGACCGATCTTGAACTTCTCTGCCAACCATTGAGGAGCATCTGGAGGCAGATAAGTGGTTTTAAGGATCTATGTTGATGGTAGCATGAGCTTGATTAGGCAAGAGCGATAATAGGCAACGAACTTCATTGGTCGCTTCGGCATTGGGTAAAGGTCGAAGGATGTCGGAAGGGAGCCTAACTTTGCCAGGGTACGTTTGGAGGGTCCATGACTGAGTCTGCGCCCGGGCCTTGATGAGGTATTGAGCCAGTTCGCACATCACATAAAAGTTCTTTAACAAAAGACACCTGAGCATCTGGAGCAACAGTTAAAGATGCTAAAAGAAAGGGACTTACCTCGCTACTTGAATGTGACTCGGGATCACGCACTGTCTTGCCCTTCTGTGCGAGGTGGTACAGTAAGGAGATGTTCTCCGACGTGGCCACCAGGTCCAAATAAAATTGAACATAACTAGAAAGGAAAATAAGCGGATCGATCTCATGATTTCGGGGGACTGGGGCCAGCGTCAACTTACGTTGCCAAGTCCAACAGCTCATCCTGCGTCGTTCCAAAATCCGGATGGTGGGCAAGTAAATGCAGTAATCTAATGAATATGATTTCCAGATGCTCCACTCTCATAGCTGAAGTGCAAAAAGAGCGCAAAGGAGGGCAATGAAGTCAGCCACGTCATCATAGTGAGGGCTCGATGGAGGGAGAACCCACCAGGCGGCATCCGCGCTTTCACAATAGCAATATATGCGGACGCCACGAGCCTTGTATCGGGCTCCGGGTCCAGCACGGCCAAGAAGGGTATTACATTGTAACGAGGTGGAATTTTGCGGGGTTGGAGGAAGCTGATGAGTTTGGTGATGAAAGCCAATCTGACATTAAAACATGAATCCTGAAATTAAGAAGGATGTGTTTAAATACGCCAGGAAGAATGTAAGCATGGAAGCCAGAGATTGTAATTACCTGCATTACACAGGCTAGCCTGACAAACTTGGGCGTGAGTGCGTTGGCAAAAATTTCAACGGTCGAGAGGTGGAGCAGCGAAATAGCAGCTTGTAACCGCATCCGAGACTTGTATTTCGGGCTACAACAACAGTCACTCGGTGAACAAACCCCGGATTAGGATTCACAAGAGAAACTCACTCTTCATCCTCGAGCTGAGGGTTCAACGATCCCTCGTGCTCCACGAGCGTCGCAAACAATTTCAACGCAGGCGTAGCCACCTCTAACGCCTTATCTTTGTCCTCCTCCTGGTTGGCATATGCCAGACATCTATTCCGACAGACTTTCAGTGCTTGGAGCTTTGCACGAAGAGCAGGGGGGACGTCTTCATTCTCGACCCACTCTTCTTCGTATTCCGAATCCTCAGGGGTCTAAAGAGGTATTTAAGTCACAACACAAGCGAGTATGAGAGCTGATGGTGAGAACATACGCCTTCCGGAGGTGGATGTCGAACCATCAGTACCCGCTTGATGAGGTAGGTAATAAGCACATCGCTTTTTTGCTCGAACGCCTCTGGCGCAAAACGGGCGAACTGAGTGAGAGCAGCTACATGTGCTGCAGTTCTTTCCACTTTGCCTTCTGCTTCGTCGTCGTCGTCGTCTTCGTCTTCACCCTGCTTCGCCCGTCGGGTATCCCGTTCAAACGTGTCGGCTATTGACTGGCAGAAACAATGATAAAGATTAGAGGGTGTGGGCACAAGATGGAAGGTTGGGCACCTCAATGACTTCGGCACACAAAGTTGCTTTGCTCTTGCAAAACGCGAGATACCGTGCTGCGAACTTGGCCTGTCTCCACTTGGAGCCAAGGGCAAGCCTCACGACACGCTCGTTCGTCTTCCTGCCATGCCAAAACAAGAAAATCGTCAGCATTTGTACGAGATTTTATCACAACAGCAAGAGCAAAACACGCACTTGTCAATCGAACTCGCAAGCTTCTCATCCCACCTAACCACACTCGCGAGGCACATCAAAGCAACCTCCACAATCGAAGGCACCTTGGCGGCCTCCTTTTCCTCTTCCGCCAACTCCCTTTCCTTCCCTTTACTCTTCCTCCTCTGACTTTGACTCTGCCCCTGCGTCATCATCTGCGTCTGCGTCTGACTCTCCTCCATCTCCACATCCCCCACATCGACATCACCGCCCTCCCCTTTCTCCCTCGCCTCCGCATTTGCCAACAGGCGACACAGCTCTCCCACGTGCGGCTTCAGCAGCCCCGGTGAGTGTTTCGCCACGACACTGAGCAACAGGGCGGCTTGGTGCGCCTTGTCCCGTGCACTGGTCAATTTTCCGGGCTGGGCTTCGGTCATGCCAGGTTGCACTTGGAGGATGCGTCGGAGGAGGGTTGGGATGGAGGATTGGTTGACGATCCCGTAGGACGAGCGGCGGAGGATGCCGCGCATGGTGGGAAGGATGGAGGGCTGGATTTGGTCGAGTCTTTTCACAAATTCGTTCTGTAATACATGATGAGAACGTCTGTTTTCTCAGAAGAGAAGAGACACCAACAGAAGCTTTAACAAGCCCTTTGATATCAGTCTGTGAATCCATACACGTCTTGAGGAGTTTATACAGCCTGTTTTCGTTGAGCTTGGCAAAGTTTTGAAGGTCCTCAGCTGCTTTGACAGGGTCGGGGAAGGAGGCTGGATAGAGTAGATGTTGGTCAGCTGGTATGTCAAGGTCAATGAAAAGAAAGAGAGGGAAGACGGACCTGCAAGGTATTGCGTGGTGGTTTTAAGCCGCCTCACGATGTTCTCTTCATCTTCGTCGATAACACCACCCTACATATCATTCCGAGAGGATGAGAACATGTCGACGGTCTAGTCAAAGAGAAAACAAACGTTGTTCTTTATACATGCCTCCAACCAAAAATCATACGGATTCGGTCGTCTGGGACGACGAAAAGGTCAGCAATCCTCTTCCCCGCACAAACCGTCCTTAAGTATCTGTACTCACGTCGACTTGATCCCAGCCAAAGCTATCAGCACCAATCGGCTCTTATCACTCAGTGCCCTCATCGTGTTAAGTAATCGGTCTGTCCATGCGACTTCGTCCACTTCCTTATCCTTCTCTTTCTCCTTCTCCTTGTCTTTGGAACTTGCAGAGGACGGAAGAGAAGGGAGGGGGAGGATGTAATCGTATACGACTTGTTCTACGAGCGTCCTATTAACAGAGGTGGAAAGAGAGATAAGAATAGGAATATGAAGGAGGGCATTGGGAGGGCTGACTTGGTGGAGTCGTTTGCTGACATTTCGAGGAGGACCTCTTCTGGGATCCACCCGAATTGTGCCATGGCTGCTTTATCCTTGTTCTCACTATCCCCAGGGTTTGATGAGAGGCAAGTGCAGTAATGTTACGAAGGAACGTACATCTCGGGGTATGCCAGACTGTATAATCTCCCAATACTATTCAGTGCTTGAGTTCGGACAGATGCCTTTGAAGCGAGTAAGACTGTGAAACTGGAAGATGCTCTGGACGGTAAGCTGACCTTCTTATCGAGACCTCGACCAGCGACAGCCTTCAGTGTATCCACTGGCACATGGTGTAGAGCGGCTTCATAATCAAGCTGCGAGTAGACCTTGCACACCGCTGCGCGTACTCTCTCGTCGGGGTCATATAGCTTCGCCATCAACAGGTCTACCATAAACAAGAAAAATATCAGGAACCAAGAGCACGGATGGGCCGACCCCAAAGCACATACCATCCAAAGTGTCCCTTTGCTCTGGCAAATTTACCAGGAGCGGCGCAATCGTCTCGACGCATTTCAACCGGACCTGCACATGCTTGTCCTGCTTCCTGTTCACCCAGGTAGTCCACGTCGTAGGGTACTTCCTGACCAAGTCAGGGCCACCCTTATCCGCGTACATCTCCCCCAGCGTTTGAGTCGCCATCAGCCTTGGTGTCAGCTCATCGGCTTTCAGCTCGGTCTCGAGGATGGGAATGACGCTGTGCAGCACGCCCGGGCAGGCATGATGCAGGCGCTTGATGAGGTCGTGAGAGGTGCGGAGATGCTCTTCGTCTTCTTTGTGGTCCTTTTCGTCGGGGGTGACGGAGCGGGCGCGTGAGGAGGAGGCATGGGAGGAGGAAGTGAGGAGATCACCGAAGTATTGGCAGACGTTGCGTTGGAGCTTGTCGGCCGCTAGGTTGCACACTTGAACTGCGAGTCTGTAGCCTGGGTGCTCAGGGCCCTGTGTAAGACAAGATAATGTACCGCGACGCGTGAGTCGACGCGACAATGAATTTGGTAGCACGTAACACGTACCGCGTTCTTCTCCACGAATTGGGCCATGAGGACTTCCAGGGCATCGTTCGGTAAAGACGTGCACTCGTCGATAAGCGCGACGAGGATATCCGCCATGAAGATTTCCACCTTCTTCGTAAAGTCGCGTTTCACAATCGTAAACAGGTCCTTGAAGATCTCGAACAAAAGCTCGTCTGCATTCGGCAGATCGCACACCAATACGACGCTCTTGACCGTCGACAAGCTCTCCAATAGGTGGAAGTACTCATTGAAGTACGGCTCGTCCTGGCCTTTGAACCCTGCCGATAGCTGTCGGAAGAAGAATTGGAAGATGTCCCTGAGCTCATGTTGCGTGTACGGCGCCTCTGGTGCGTATAACCTCAAGATATCAGCCAGACAGCACGCAGTATACGCCTTCACACCGCGATCCTTGTGTAGAAGCAGCGACGTGTGAATGAGCTCGGAACGCGCGGTTGAGAGCGACGAGGTGTCCACGTTCTCCTGATCGAGCGCGGCGAGCTGGGTGTGTAGGGTTTTGAGCTTTGTGAGGAGGGTATCTGTAGGAAGCGAGGCGCCCTTTGCGGAGACGAGTTTCTCGTGAAATGTGAGCCGCTTTTTGGTGTTTTTGGCTTGGGCACCGTGGCGGGTCTTTGGCGCCATGGCGGGAAGACGCGAGTTTGTTGTTTCTTGTCGGCCCGTGACTCTTGCTCACATTGTCATGACCTCGTGTGGGCACCCCTTCCTGTTCAACATTCATTGACAAGAAACTCTCCAGGCCGCCTGCAGTCACTCTTTCTGACAGCTTTCACCTCAGACAGGAACGATCGCATCTATAAAGTCTGATTTGCCTGGTCATCAGCCTCGACGAGACAGTTGCATACTCATCCTGACTCTATCACATCAATGGATAGGTTGTTTCCCTTGGATACCAATCAGTCCATTGAACAATGTAGTGGGATGTCAATCTCTGAGGAAAGCTCTGAGTATATAGTATCAATTTGCGAGGCTGACGCTGTTCCATAGCAGACTTCCTTGTGATGCTATCTTTCCAAGGACAGAACCTCCGACTTCAGGACAAGCTATACGTACGGCGTCCCTCTCTGGACACGATACCGTCCTCATCAAACCGCGCGTGCGTTGTACATATCAAAGAGGTCGCCGGCTGTACTCACTTCTGAGATTTAGTCGTCTGTCTGCAACCGAACAAGTGACGAAGAACATCTATGCACTGCCTCCGAAATTATTTAAATACCCAGCGAGCTCAGTCGGGCAGTACTACTACTTCTGCTCAGGCGATGCCAACTGTCAACTTCTAAGGCGACCAAAGGAAGAGAAGAAGTCTATAAGACCCGGTGCTATCGATGCTGCCTTACAGCATACGGGACTGCAATGTTACTCATCGCAGGGTATTACCTCTTTCAGCATTTTGAACCCAGCCGCGCTATGCTTTTATCCTTCTCCGAGCGCACTATTGATGCAACACCCCCATCGTCCTGTATATGCCCGGACCAGCGCTCGCTCTGGGATATTCTATGGAGCTCTTTGGCAACCATTTTTGCTTGTTCTTGGATCTCCGTCCATCCCAACATCCCAGGACCTGACGAGTCAAGGACAAGGACCACCCTGCGCCGACTGGAGTTGATGGTTTGGGCCCTCATTGCTCCAGAAATGATCATCTATTGGGCAATGCGACAATGGCTTGGAGCTAGAAAATTGGCCAAGCGCTGGCGTGGTACGGTTGATTCTTATTTTCTTCATGTTGATTATTGATGAACTACGTACCGACAGGAAGAGGGTGGACAAAGACACACGGCCATTTCTTACAAATGGGAGGGTTCATGCTATACGAAGGCACTCAGGCGCAAGGAGTCCTATCTCCAGAGCACCTCGAGGACCTGTACTTCGAGGGCAAAATCGACTTTCCAACTGTTTCTGAGAAAGAGATCAACGATCACAGCAAGGCCGACGCTCTCTCCAAGATCCTTGTCATAGGACAGACGACGTGGTTCATGTTGCAATGCTTAGCACGACTCCTTCAAGGGCTTGAAGTGACTCAGCTCGAGTTGCTAACTGTTGCGTTTGCATTTCTCAACGGCTTCATGTACTTCTTTTGGTGGAACAAACCATTGGGTGTGCAATGTCCTGTGCCGGTATTTCTCCTAGATAAACCAAAGGAAATTGGCGAGGTCGACTTGGTGTCGATAGGTAGATGCTAATTGCCTAGAATGTTCACAAGTGCTTATATTTTTTTCAGATGAACAGTCGGAGTTGTCCTCAGCTGTGCCATGTCATACGACCCTATTGGCTACTATCGAAACCCCCCTCCACGCTGCATCACAACGCATTGCCACTCGACTCTCTTCCATTCTATCGGTCATGCGAAAGTTTGTGAAAGAGAGAGGATATCTCGGTGTCTTCCACTGCATCTGTATTCTTCATCCATCAGAGCTGGTCGTGGCAGTGTCCCAACGCCTGAACGACATCTGGGCGTCGAGATACGTTGGAAAAGGCGAGATGTGCATGCCAACTTTTTATGCCGCGGAGGCATTCATCTTAGAAAAGCACGGGATAATCAACGCCGTATCCGCCATCGCTGTCGCCTTCGGCGCCATTCACTGTGCAGGATGGCGATCGGCATTCCCATCTGACCTAGATGCCTGGGTATGGAGAGTTTCGTCTGTCATCATATCTACAGTTCCTCCCTTGTGGGCCTTTGCAGACCATCTTCTCTATTGGTGGAGGGGTGCAAAGCGGCAAACGGTGTCGGAATCGTTATTATGGGCAATAAGAGAATTCGTGAAGATTATTTTCTTCGCAGTTCTTCCCTTATATGTTGCCGCACGTTTTGCGCTGATGATTGAGGCATTTATTGGGCTGCGAGTACTCACTCCAGGAGCGTTGGCGGATGTGAAATGGACTACGTTTATTCCGCATATATAAACACTTTATATAATTTGATGTGAGCCCTTCTCGCCTGGGAATATCTTCGTGCTCTGCTTTCTGTTCAGAACATGATGCTGTGAATTATCAACTTCCGAGGAAACATATATCAGGCCTGGCGAAGCTGATGCTGTTCTCTGCAAGACTACCATGTTGCTGCTCGCAGGGCTGTTATACCTAGTCCAACACTCAGGGCCAATCATCGCTGCACCTCTGTCATTCTCTGAGCACAGTATCGTGACGACGAACTGCCCTTGTCCTTCAAACCAGCGCTCACTATGGGATATCTTATGGAGTTGCCTTGCGACCATCTTTGCGTGTTCTTGGATCTCCGTTCATCCCAATATACCGGGACCTGACGAGTCGAGGACAAGGATAGCTCTGCGCCGAGTCGAGTTGATGTGTTGGGCGCTGATCGCTCCGGAGATGATCATCTATTGGGCTATGCGACAATGGTTTGGGGCAAGAAGATTGGCCAAGCAATGGCACGGTGCGGACAGAATATGTTCTACATTGATCTCTGATATCTCACATGCATTTCGTGCTGACAGAGAAAGGTTGGACGAAGACACATGGTTACTTTGTCCAAATGGGAGGATTCATGCTATACGAAGGCACTCAGGCGCAGGGTGTCCTATCTCCAGAGAACCTTGAGAACCTGTACAGCGAGGGTAAGATCGACTTCCCAAATGTTTCTGAGAAGGAGATAAAGGACCACAGCAAGGCGGATGCGCTTTCTAAGACCTTCGTCGTAGGACAATCGACGTGGTTCATAGCGCAATGCTTGGCTCGAGTCATTCAAGGCCTCGACCTGACCCAGCTTGAGCTGTTAACTGTCGCCTTTGCATTTCTCAATGGCTTCATGTACTTCTTGTGGTGGAACAAACCATTGGATGTCCAGTGTTCTGTGCCAGTGTTTGTTTTGGACAATGCCAAGGAATGTGTAATGGACGAGCCGGTTGTGACTGGTAAGTATTGAATATGACTCAGTGGCTAGTCTTCACATATATCTTCAGATGGGCCGTTGGAATCACCCACGAAAATGCCTTTCTTTGCCAGTGCAAGGGCTGCTTTCAAAACCTTCTTCTATACTGCACCACTGACTGTCGAGCCTCAAGTTGCTTCCTTACTGCCAATTGAACGGAAGGTCGAAGAAGAAAAAGGATGGCTAGGAATCCTGCATACAACTTTCATCCTTTTTCCAGTGCGCCTAGTCGTAGCCGTGTACGCGCGGCTGAACGAAATGTGGGCATCGAGGTATATCGGGTCACAGATGAAAATGCCAACCTTCTTCGATGTTGGTGCTTACCCATCAGAAGACCGGAAAATAGTCAACGCTGTATCCGCCGTCGCAATCGCCTTTGGTGCCATTCACTGCGCAGGATGGCGATTGGCATTCCCATCTGACCAGGATGCCTGGGTATGGAGAATTTCGTCCATCATTATATCTGCAGTTCCTCCCTTGTGGGCCGTTGCTGACCATCTTTTCTATTGGTGGAGGGGTGCAAAGCGGCATACGGTGTTGAAATCGTTATTATGGGCAATAAGAAAATCCGTGAAGATTATTTTTTTAGCGGTTCTTCCGTTATATGTTGCCGCACGGTTTGCTTTGATGATTGAAGCATTTATTGGCCTGCATGACCTCAGCTCGGGGGCTTTGGCGGTTGTAAATTGGTCTACATTTATACCACATATTGTGTAACTATCCAGTATGTAAGAATACTCTCCAAAATTCATTACAAATGACTGACTGGCTTTTCAACCACGAAGCATGACCCTCTGCCTGACCAAGTATTGTACGTTGAAAAATGGCACCAAAAGAGGGCGCCTGAAGCTGGAGGCTGAGACACGTTTTATTCTCTCAAGCAAGCAGAGTCGGCGAAGAAAAGTAAGACCATAGAAAGACTGCTAGACAGAAGTAGAGAAAGTGGAGCCACGACTGTAGCCAAACTTCAAAGTGGGCACAGCGCCATGTCTACAACCTGATACGAAATGACGTGGTCAGCATCGAATCGAAAAAGTCTTCAGCTAAACATCGCCAGATCGTCGTTGTCGTCTAAAAAGAGGTCTAAAGCCTGAATGGGCTCGGAACATGAGGTGGCCATCGAAGGGTGGTGGTGGTAAGAAAGTAACCGATCTGTGACATCTCTTGATCTTTCCGTATTGTCATGTCCAAGGCTCTCCCCAAGCGCACGCCTCTGCCCTCAAAGGAGGCCTCTCTCTTCAAGGAGCTCCTGACGCTTTATGAGACCCGACAGCTCAAAAAGGGTCTCAAGACAGCCGACCAGATCCTGAAGAAGTTCCCTGATCATGGCGGTAAGGTTCTGTCCTAAATATTCCGTCTATTTCCGTGCCACTGACATACTTTGCTTTGCTCTGATCCTACAGAAACGCTATGCATGAAAGGGCTCGTGTTGACGCACATGGGGAGACGGGAGGAGGGCATCGAGCTCGTCAAAAAGGGCGTACGCCTCGACTTGACATCTCACATCTGTTGGCACGTTTTTGGGCTCATCCAAAAGGCCGATAAAAACTATGAGGAAGCTCTCAAGTCATATACGCAGGCTTTACGGTTCGACAAAGTGCGTCTCCGTCCTTCTGATTGAGTCCTGCCAAACTTCACAGGTATTATTAGGAAAACATGAACCTCCTCCGAGATTCTGCCCAGCTGCAGACCCATCTCCGGCTGTACGAAAACTTGGTCGAAACACGGCATTTCATCCTCAAGGTCCGACCTAATCAGCGTCAGAACTGGATAGCGCTTGCCCTTGCGCATCATCTCAATGGGAATCCAAAGGAAGCGAAGGCAGTCCTGGACCACTATCAACGTTCCTTAAAAGTGCGTCACCACCGTTTTATCGCGTTTTCCAATTAGAACAATCCCCTTTTGCTGCAGAACGTCCCTGACTACGACTATGAGCATTCCGAAACCCTGTTGTACTACATCATCATCCTGGAAGAGCTGGGTGAGCTATCGGAAGCCCTGTCAGTGCTGGACACGAGCGCAAAATCAAGAGCCATCGTCGATCGCACAGCCATCCTCGAATTCCGAGGTAAATAAGCAGCAGTTTCAATATTTTCGAAGTCTGTGCCTAAGAAGCCCTTGCTCTTCCTTCCAGCCCGTTTGCTTTCAAAACAAGGAGCTCCCGAAGCAGAAGAGGCCTGGCGCGCCTTGATCGAGCACAACGCCGACAATTACTCGTCCTACAGAGGGTACCTGTCTACCCTCGGGATCTCACTTGAATCACCCTCGTCCTCATCCGAGGCTCTGGCGAAACTCGAGGAACTCTCTACGCAACTTCCTCGAGCCACTGCCCCCCGTAGATTGCAACTCACCATTTCAAGTGGAGAAGATTTCAAGAAGTTCATCAGGCCTTATATAGTGAAGAACTTGGCAAAGGGCGTTCCCTCCCTTTTTACTGACATCAAAACGTTGTATGTGGACGCAGAAAAGCGACAGGTCATTGAAGATCTCGTTGAGTCACTCAAAACTGAATACGCCAAACTCTCTTCCACCACCCCTTCCGACGCGACCAACGCCGAAGCGGAGCCCACGACATACCTCTGGACACTTTATTTCCTCGCCCAACACTATTCCTACCTGAATCAACCGACCAAGGCCTTAGAACTTCTAGAAGAAGCGATCACACACACTCCTACGCTACCTGAGCTATATCTGTGCAAAGGAAGGGCGCTGAAGAGAGTTGGCGATTATCTGGGCGCCGCAAAGGCTGTCAACGAGGCGAGGTTCCTGGACGGCCAGGATAGATTCATTAATACCAAATGTGGGAAGTACTTGCTCAGGGCAGGAATGGTGGACGAGGCGACTGGGATCTTGGGGCTGTTTACAAAGGTATCTTATCATCGTCTCCTTCCCGCGTACTCTCGTCTCATCACGTCCTTGGCCTGTAGAAAGATGCTCTCTCACCCGCTGCCGACCTTGAGGACATGCAATCGCTACTATTCCTTCTGGAATCAGGAGACTCGTACAGCCGCCTCAACAAGCCAAACATGGCGCTCAAAAGGTATATGTCCGTCAAGAAAGTGTTCGATGAATGGGAGGACGATCAATTCGATTTCCATGGGTACAATTTAAGGAAGTTTACAATCAGCATCTACCTGAGGTGAGTCATGTCTTGTCTCCCTCTCTTATTGACCTTGGTCGTCTCAATATAATCTAAACAGATTGCTGGCTTGGGAAGACACCTTGAGGGCGCATCCTGCGTACGTGAAAGCAGCTATCGAGGCCTCCAAGGTATTCTCATCTGGACCCCCGAACTAGGTCACAAATGTTAACGTGATGTACTGCAGATTTTTGTGAAAGTTAACGACGATCCCACAATCGTGACCTCCCTCACATCGACGAGTCAGCTCACAGACGCGGAGAAGAAGGCTAAGAAAAAAGCCAAGAAAGCAGCTGCTTCCAAAGCACAGGACGATAAAAAAGGTTCTCGCATTCTCCTCATGCCGCTCGCTACCATCTGTTGACTTAACTTATGGTGTTGTGTAGCCCAACCGAGCGCTCATGACCCGAAAGATCTCGAACCCCCTGTTCCAAAAGACGACGATCCAGAAGGACTGAAGCTTCTGGGATGCTCAGATCCACTTGAGCAGGCAGCCAAGCTGTTGCACCCTCTTGTGGTGCTAGCGGAAAGGACCTTGACTGGGGAAAAGAGCAAGACGGCAAATGAGGACGGCAAGGGCAAGGGGAAACAGGAGGAAGTGGACAAAAACGTTGTGAAGAATGTCGAAGTGTGGATTGCTGTGTATGATGTGGCTATCCGACGGAGTGCGTCACTTTCTTCGTGGACCTTTCGGGTCATGGTCGATGCTGACTGTTCGTCCCTGTTCCGCTTTTCAGAAAAGCTTCTTCAAGCTGTAGGAGCTCTCACCCGTGCCTCTGCTCTCTCTCCTTCCCATCCCGAGGTCCACATTCGGATCGTTGACTTAAAACAACGCATTGCGGCTTTCCCACAACCTCCTCCTGCGCCGATCGGACCAGTATTCACCGAGTCAGTGTCGAAACTCCTCCCGCCGGATGAGATTAGCATGGAGAGGTTCAATTCTGAGTATCTCCAACGGCATTCAGGAGAGCCGGCAAAGGTTCTAGCTGCAGCACGGGTGATGAAGGTGCTTGACGCGCCTATAGGAAGTGTGGAGGAAACCGTGTTTGGGGTATTCGGAGAAGGCTCACAGCTGGATATCTCTGTACGTATTTTCTTCGTCTTCTGCTTTGATCCACCTTCTATAGCGACTTATGGATACGCCTCGATTGTGACAGACTGCACTCTCAGCCCTCGAATTTTTGACCTCGACTTCTTCGTCGCGCGTCGACGAGTTCAGGCAAAGATGTCAAGCCAAATTCGAGCTTTCAACTGCTTTCAAGGCTCCGAACGACCTGGCTCAGCTCAAAGAGCAGGTGTTAGCCGTCCCTCTAGCAAACCAAGCTGATGGACCAGCAGGTGTGCTTCCCGAGGACGGGGCTAACTGACCTTGGGCAGGGTCATATACAGTATGTACCTGGCGGATACGACATAGATGAACGGGGTTGGATTTACTTCTGTAGTTTACAGTGCTTGGATCATTTGATTGGAGGATCCTGCTTAACTACAGCTAGATGTTATCAACGCAGCCCGGCCATATCTCATCGATGCATCGTTTGAATAGAGATGTTTTCATGACTTGGATTTCTAAATATTCTCACGGGGCCAGGGGTGTTCAAAATTTATTTATGTATCTCCAACCATGACAAACCTCACTTTGTCGCTGTTCGGGATGGTGTCCTCAACGACTTCCATCTTGTCTCGTCATCAGCTGCTTTTATGCCTAAAAATCAGCGCCATGCCGGGGTTTCAAATCGTCATCCATTCATCTTAGACCATCTAGTAATCCATCCAAAATACATCTGCAACCCAGAAATAAGGCCCAAGGCCGATTGCCTTAGGGTATATAACCCGATGGACATTCTTTGGGGAAAGCTAAGTATCACCCAACGCATTCGCCAGTCGGTTCTAACCAATATGGCCTGTAGTGATATGATTCGTGGCAGATCGGTGTACTGCAAAATTTGTCTTGTCCAAATCTAGAGTTTCTCGTGATTTCTGAGTCCGTCATTTCCTAGAAGCCACGTTCAAAGGCGAGGGGATACTCCAGTCCAATTCTCTCCGGTTCCTTCCATTGCATCTCCTGGGCGGATTTTTCACGCTTTCTTCTCGCTTCAAATCACGCAGCTGAGGCGCACGAATGAACTGGGGTCTTGGAGTGAACATGTAGCGGCTGCAAATACCATTTAAAGGTAGAGCAGACCTTGATCATGGTCTGTCAGTGTCGGCTGTGATTCCGGAATCGAAAAGAATTGAAAGCTATTGAAAGCTCAATTCTGATGCATGGCTTCCTCGTGGCTTTCTCGTGGACGGAAGCGTCCAGGACTCGAACTTCTGCCGTGGTCAAGACTCTAATTCCGGGACTTGCCAGTGTCAAATTTGAAGACAAGGTACAAACCTCCTGGTGCATCTAATGTTAGATGGACAGCAAAGAGGTCTCCCCGTTCCCTCTAGCCTGGCATCTGGTTCTTCCAGCGGTGCCGCCAGCTCATAGCCGACTGAGTGATGCCTACTCGAGTAGATAGATATCCAGCTCAACTCAATGGGGCTCGTCAGCGACAAATAAAGGTTTGTAGAGACATTAGGACTATCACTCGAAGAAGGCGAAGAACTTCGATTTCCAGTCTCTTTTACCGCCTTCAGGCTTCTCTGGCTCTTGCTGGGTTTG